>PVKZ01005549.1:0-49889 GCA_004027375.1 Macroglossus sobrinus | reverse complement strand
GACAAGTAGCAGAGGCTTAAGGACAAGGCTTTTGGTGGAAAGATGGAGATCAAGGCTCAGATTCTGGATAGGGCTAGACTCTCAGGGGGTGTTTGGACAGAGCTGATCGAATCCTTCTTTCGTCCTTTTTTAGTTTGTTTAAATGATGGAGACTAAGCTCTCTACGGCCCCTCTAAAAATCCATCATTCTAGGGATCCCCGGAATTGGCTGATCCCCTAGAAATTCTCTGGGAGCCCAGCATGGTTCTTGGCACGGCACTGCGGATAGGAAGATGGCGAGGAAAAGATTTTGCTGGACAACGGTTTGAGAGAAAGAGCAAAAACATACATACACTCGACAACTTCCAAACCGAAGCCATGCCATGTATCGCCAACGCCCCGACCCCAGAACTGAACACCAAATGGTTATGCTTTTTCTCTCTTGAAGACTATTCCCATCAGAAGCAACGGGACCAAGTCGAGCTGTCCTGTAGGTCACCTACGGTCACCGCACCCACAAACGGACCGTTTTGAAAACATCCCGATTCTTATCTTGCAGTCGGAGCAGCATTTACCTGGAAGATGGCAAAAGCCAGAAAGAAATTGCGTTTCTGAACTGTGTGCCGTGTCATCGTTCAAATGGCCTCAGAAGATTTCGAAGGCACAACGAGGCTTTATTCATTCCGTGAGTCTCCGTTTCGGCTCTGCCTTCAGCTAGAAGGTGAACAAAGGCGCCACAGCGGGGGTTTTGGAAAAGATCCATAAACACAATTTACGTTTACTGAGTAAATAAATAGTGGAGGGTTTAAAATTCTCTTGGGGGATAATGGAGAAAGGGACTCCAAGGAAGAGGCTCGTTGTATCCAGCCCTCCAAGTGATGGTTTCCTTGGATTCTTCGCTTCTGGATGAAAAGGTCAACATGACAAAAACACTAATGATAAATTACATCCCCGCAGCGCCTTCTTGTAAGCCCTTGTATAGCCTTTTGTAGAGTGGAGACAGGCAGCGTTCATGTTTAATGCGGCCGGCTCCTGTCGGGACTGGTGGCTTCCTCCAAGCCACCTGTACCTGGAGCGGTGACCCCGGGTACAGGGCACAGCGAGGGGAGGGGGCCCGGTCCTGTGATTGGTTCTCAAAGTCGCTTCTCTTCCTTGGGCCCGAGAAGAAGGCTACAGAACAACTAAGTTTGTTGTTGGTGGTGGGGTTTTTTTTTTGTTTTTGTTTTTGTTTTTGGTGATATAGCAAGATCTGTTGCATATAAAACATTCCATGGGACATACGGTAATCACATGTCACATTATACATTCTAAAATTATGTCACCGCTTTCATTCGAGCCCCTTACCCCGAGTGGTTTCCCTGGAGAGCAGGGAAGGATGGAGGATGTGGTCACGGCGGTGACCCCGCCCACCGGCCCTCACCTCTGACCTCCTGACCCCACGGGCATCAGCCACCAGTTCTTCTGGCACCTGAATTGCTTTCAGGATTTGGGTGAGATCTCTCCCACGTGGTTCGCTCACCTGTGACATGTCACCAGCTCATGAGGGTATTTTGTGGGGAATTCAGAATGCATTGCTGATGGCAAATGAGGCCGGTGCAAGGTTTAATGGCAAAACAGATTATTATATGCAAAAAAAGGCAGTCGCTTTAAATGAGTGACTGTAAACAATCAAACGAAGCAAAATTAGAGCACTCGGATCCTTGCTTTCCTGCTCTTCTGATAAATAAGCTAGCTTACACCATGTAGTCGGCCACAAAACTTCTGTTTTAGTTTATTTCACAGCCTGCCTCTGACACGCCCACCCCCACACCACCCCATAGCACCAGCAAGGAACAGAAGCCACTTTGCGACCCTCCTGTCAAGGTGGCTTTGTTTCTCTCGGGGGTCTGCACTCCTGTGAGCGTGCCTGGCTTATTTGTCATCGGAGCAGTCGTGGTTCACACAGCAAAGGAATTTCGACTTCCGTGGCTGCTAAGGTGGACACGCCTGGACCGTTTGCTATAAAACGGGGGAGACACATCGGTGATTGCCAAAGGTGTGTCCCCAGCCCGTCGACACAGAAAGGTTGCAGCCTCTGGCAATGGCTGGATTCAGGGGACTCGGGCCATCTCGGTGTCATTTTATTATCTCAAGGCCCAAGTCACTTATCCTGCTACTGTCCAAAGCTCCCCACATGGGGACTTCCTCCAGATCTTGGCTCACGCACGGGAACCCGGTGCTTAGAGAGTCACTTTCCTAACCCAGTGTTTAGAGAGTCACTTTCCTGTCCTTATAAACAATCCACCATGACAACCTGGCTTCTGGCACCAGAGGTTCATTTAAATTTCGCCCAGTTTGGTTTACAATTAAGATTTAATTAGTAAACTCGTTACAAAGACAGGAAACCTCCGACTTCCCCCCAATTCTCTCTCGGGCCTTACAAGGACCCGGCCTGTCCCTTTGACTGTAGACGTGGCAGAATGTTTTCTCTAAACATTGTTACCGATGGTAGCTTTAATTTCGAGATAAAATATTGTTCTCCGCTTTTGAAAATAGATGGAAGTAACCGAGCCCCTTGAAGTCTAGGATTTCGAGTTCTCTATTTAGAAAATACGTCCTCTGCATATTTGTAAACTCTTTAGACTCCGAGAGTCTGTTTAGATCCTGCCAGCGTTTCTCAAACAGCAGAAGTAGGACTGGAGGTTGGGAAATGGGGGGAGGGAGGGCCACTAGGATAAGGGGGATACGGCCCAGTGTAGTCACCACATGGTGACACTCTCGAAATAACTCATGACACTGGGCTGCGGCACTGCAAAGCCCCCGCCCCGCCCCAGAACACAATAGGGCTGCAAAATTCAGTGAAGAAAGATAAAGTATTCGAACCGTGCAAAAAAACCCAAAAAACAAAAAAATAAAAATAAAAAACAAAAAAACAAAAACAAACAAACAAACAACCCCCCCCAAAAAAACCCCCAAACAAACAAAAACAGCAGAAAGCATTTGCCAAAACACTACGAAGAGTGAGGGATGAAATAAATGGATACTCCACCGAGCCTTAGAAAGCCAGGACTGAAACGTTTTGGCTGGCAATATTTTTTTACTGGACACAAGTTAGATAACTTCATCCTGAGACGTGAGGTCCCGAGGAAAAATGGTGGCAACTTTTAAGTGTTATTGATACACTCGATGCGATGTGACTCACGCTAAAACGTTTATTTTGACCACACAGAGATGATTCCGGGATGTTTTTTGAAAGAGAAATTTCCTTTCTCTTTCAATTCCTCCCGCTGCCATTCGGCTTGCTTCCTGCAGCGAGCTGGAGCCCTTCCTGTGATGTTTGATCCTTAAAGAAAGTGTTTAATGAATGGTTAGACAGACGAATGACTCTTCGTGGTCATCCGGTCTTTTAAAACTTGCTCGTTAGAAGTAACTAACTCTTAGTTGTCTCTGATCGTAGACACACACTAGCAGGTGATAAATGAAAGATATTGAAAACATTGATTCAACTACTATCATGGAGCTTTATTTTCGAGGGATTTCTCTGAGCACACTCTTTTTTTTTTCTTTAAAACAATCTCTAATGAAAGAAGAAAATATAGATCAGAAAGGTTAAGTGGTTTCCCTGAGGTCACACAGCAACATGACAGGCAAGGCAGAACTAAGGTTTGTTTGTTTGCTTGTTTGTTTGAATTATGTGCAGAGCTCTGGGCAAACTCAAAGGGAACAGTTATTAGTAGCTGTAAAAACCAAGACCTCGGATCCCTAATGGGGGTTTCTTTGGGGCAGTCTCTGATGGGTTTTATGAGGCTTTGGAATGTGTCACTGGATAGTGCCGGGTCCTCTGGGAAGGAGCAAACCAGATCCTTTTCTCCGAGACGTCTCGTCCAGTCTGCTCCTGGGCGTTTCCAGACTGAGGAGAAAAAGCCAACTTGACTTTCAAAATGGCTCGGAGGAGTCTGGAGAACACAGGACTCCACGGGGTTAGGTTAAAGGGATGGTATAAAGTCCCCGGATGGCTTAATCGTACAGTTTCAGATAACCCAGAGGTAAAAATGGAAGCTCCCTCTCCCTGTCGCATCAGCCCTTGGTCTGGAAGGTTCGGGGATCAGTGTGGGCACACGAGTCACAGGCCACGACTCCCATTCTCCCCTTTGTGAGGCCGGGTGCCGGGCCGGAGGGAAAGGGGGACCGTGCAGAGGAAGAGGGAAGGAGGATTTCTAAAATAACGATTAAAAAAGAGAAAGCAGAAATAGTACTGCAGCTCGGAGAGGGACGGGGACTGGTGTCCAGAGCTTAGTGGCTTCAATGAGGCCGCACTGAGCAGCCCGGCCATTGCCGGACACCACGGTGACCGCCTCTGAGCGTGGACGGAGCAGCAGACATCAACGGAGGGGGCGATGAGCCTGGGGCCCCCTGGTTTCTCTTCATCAGGGGTTCCACTTGGGAAGGGGTCTCTAACTCAGAGGCAGAGCCACCCAGTGTGACACGCGAACCTTGCCTGGACCCCGTCTGGAGGAGCACAGCCATGGAGAAAACCCTTGGTCCTCCTGAGGGCATGCGAGTGGAGAGCCGAGATTTTAAGAGATGATATCATGGGATGAGGACAGACGGTGTTTGGTGTGATTGTGTTTCTGCCGTTAAGGGGTTTATCCTTTTTCTGGGGTAATGCTGCCTGACGTTGGGTTGACGTGTGATGGCTGAGACTTGGAAAACCCGTGTGTGTGCGTGTGTGTGCGTGTGTGTGTGTGTACACGTGTGTGTATGAGCACACTTATTCAGGCAGAGCGCTGTGGAAGGACCGATGGCGTCCGTGGGCTTCCAGAGACAGGCTGGGTGTTGTGGCCCGGCCGTTTGTCATCGCTGACAGATGGAGAGGAAGGGCCGACAGTCCCACAGTGCTTGCGACATGCCACGGCTTCCCCGGCGGCTTGTGTGTGGAGCGAAGACCTTCCCACGTGCCTCGTGGGGAGTGGACGGGCCGGACGTCCAGTAACTGGAAGTTCCAGTGGGATGCAGAGGGCGTCCAGGCAGGCGGGAAGGGGAAGGGCCTGGAACCAGCATCTGAAGAGGGGGACGGGCAGGTGTACCCCACCTGTAGGCTGGACGTCCAGGTGAGCGGTAGGCCGCCTCAGCAGGGGCTCAGAGCGGGGCCAGGTTTCTGTCAGCGGGAACCGAAGTGAAGAGCGTGGGGACACAGAGGAGTTTGCAGACGCCTGCACGCAGGTGTCAGCAGACAGAGATTCAAAAGATGGGGGTGGGCTGGGCCACGGGTCGGTGTCGAGGAGGCCCCGTGTAAGCTGAACAGGGGTTAGCGACAGCCTGGGGGTCCTGAGCTTCTGAAGTGATCTGAGGTCAAGAACTTGGTGAGTTAGTCTCGACGGTTCCAAGTCAGATGATGGGAGAGGGGTTGTGGGTGCAGAGGATGAAACCTTCCTAGAGAGAGAATTCACAAGTAAAATTAAAAAAAAAAAAAGCTGAGCAAAATGGATCTGAGGCACCACAGTTTGCCAACAGAATATTTTAAAACTTGTTTTTCAAAAAAAAAAAAAAGGAGCAGTCTGCCTTGCTTCCTGGCAAGATGAAGTGGGAACAGGCCAGTTTGTAGAACCCCAAAATGGCAAGCTCAAATCTGAGCGTTTCCTGAGAGTCAAGTCGTGTCAGCGACGTCCTTTGTCGATTCGTCAGCAGCTTTGTAGCCACTGAGCACCTCTGAGAGCATGAGATTTACCTCGTGGGCTACTCGCAAAAAAAATCCCAAAAAACAAACAAAAGAACCCCTGTTCTTCAAAATAAGGGACGTTTTGGCCTCTTCCTTGGATTCTGCTATTTATTTTATTTTATTTTATTTTATTTTATATTTAATTTAATTTATTTTATTTATTTATTTCATTTATTTATTTCATTTATTTTATTTTATTTATTTTATTAATTTAATTTTTAAATTTATTTTAGTTTATTTTTAGTTTATTTTTTATTTTATATTTTATTTTATTATTTTATTTATTATTTTATTTTATTTTATTTTATTTATTTTATTTATTTATTATTTTATTTTATATTTTATTTTATTTCTTATTTTATTTTATTTCTTATTTTATTTTATTTCATTTATTTTATTTATTTTATATTTTATTTTATTCTATTTTATTTTATTTTATTTATTTTATTTATTTTATTTATTTATTATTTTATTTTATATTATATTTTATTTTATTATTTTATTTTATTTATTATTTTATTTTATTTCATTTATTTTATTTATTTTATGTTTTATTTTATTTTGTATTTTATTTTATATTATTTATTTTATTTTATTTTACATTTTATTTTATTATTTTATTTTTTTATATTTTATTTTATTTAATTAATTTAAGTTAATTTATTTTATTTTATTTATTTAATTAATTTATTTATTTTTGTCAGCAGTATCCACCGGTGACTCAAGTGCGTTTACCCCGAAGTCAGACTCTTCCTTTTTCAAATCGCACGTGCTCGTATCACAGAAAGCTCCGGAAAGAACCACCGGATCGTGAGTGCGACACATGCAGAGACTCGGCCCGTGACGGCCTTCTTCGTTTTCTCCCTCGGCCTGTTTGCTTGGACACCTGCCTTCAGGAGCAGAGAGGGGTCTCCTCCCTAAACCGCTTCGCACCCCAGCGGCCCTCGACCTCTATCTAACCCATGGCGGACGGAATTCCTTGCTGAGACCGGGCTCTCTCGTCTCTGATGTCTCTGATCGGAGCGAGCTATGACACTGCAGTCTGGTGTCACTCTTAGTTAAGATGGACTAGGGAGAGGCAAGATCACCCTCTAAAGTATCAGCGTATGTGTGCGTGGGGGAATTTATCCTCCTTAAAAAACGATGAATGACAGAATTAGTGTTTTAGGGGCATTTCTCCCTCACCCCCCGTTTCCCAAGGGTGCGGGGCTAGGGGGTGACCCTCCAGGGAAAGGACCGGGCCCCTGATGGTCCACAGCACACGGGGCCTGTGTGTCGTGGTCCCCGCTTCCTTTCGTCCCCCTCAGCCTGTCCCCCCGGAAACCTGGCTTCCAGCCCTGGGCTTGCCCCCTTTGGTGGCGGGTCCTGAATCCATCAGACGCTTTGTGGTGGCCCACGGTGAATGCACAGAGCTGACAGTCTCCTTCCTCGGAGTAAACAGGGCTGGCGCTTAGACCCAGCTCACAGGGTTTATCACCCCAATTCTCCCAGGTGGGCCGGGGGGGGGGCAGCTCTGACTTCTAATTAAACTCCTTTACTCCCCGCCAGCACTCCCAGCTTCCAGGAGGGAGCTGCATACTCACCCAGCCGCGCCCCTAGTTCACAGTCCCCCATTCCCGTTTTTTCTCCCGTTCGTTGCAATCGTCATAACCCGCATCCTCGCTTAATTTCGCCGCCGTCCATCGCGCGGGGACAGGAATGGGGTGGCCGTGTCCGTGCCACTCCGGTGTTAGGCTTCTACTCAGGGATACCCTGCCAGGGGTCCGGTCGGCAGGCCGTGGTCCTTGCTGTCCCCCTCTGTCCAGGGCGGGTCGCCACGTCTTGGAGGAACTATGGGGAAACGCAGAGGGCTCCCTCTTGGCAGGGCGGGACGCCGGTGCTGGGTGACGCCAGGCCTGCCGTCTGCAGGGGCCGTGCTCTGGGACGCGCCCAGGTGCAGCCACCAGATGGGAGTCCCATGATTGCCCAGCGGGGACCCGACCTCGCGTCCGCAGAAGACGAACGAACCGTTGCTATTTCCCACTGTTTCTTCGGCCTCCTACTTCCGTCTGATTATTCCAGCTTTCATAAACCTGTGAGTCCAGGCCCCCGCTTCTGAGTCCAAGCCACTCCCCACACCTCAGCCCCCCACTGGTCATTCCAGATTGGGACTCGGGTGCGAGCTGGGACTAGAGTGTCGTTTTGGGGTTTCGTTGATAGGCTGGGCTTTGCTTGATCGTTCTTACAAGGAAGTGTCGGAGCAAAGGCCTGAAGGTGTCCTTTCTGCTTTGATGGCAAACGTCTCCGACCCAGGGATGGAACCTTCTCGTTGCTCTGGGACCTGAAGCGCCACCTCTGAGGCGTCCTTAGTTGATGGTCAGTTTACATGCGGGGGGTAGCGGGGGTTCTTAACGCAACATCCATGATGAAAAGCGACCCTTAAGCATCCTTTAGGTGACTGCTGTAAACAGCCAGGCGGGAGGAGGGAGCGTTTTCAGCAGCTCCAAAGAGAGGACGTCCCCAGGGGCCCTGAGCGTCCTGTCGCCCTGGTGGCTCCTAAGAGGCACCAGGCTCGCACAAAGGACCTGCTGACAGAGTGGCTGAGGAGCTCCTAGAGGTAGCCTTGCTGGTGTCACACAAAGGTGAGCCGCCCCGCCATCCATCGGCTTGGAGAGGACCCTGAGCTGTCACAGAGCCCGGCTGCCCTATTGTTCTCGGAGGGACATTTTTCCGCAGGAAGCAGCAGGAGGAGAGGGGTGAGAAAGGCGGCGTTCTGTAGGCTCTGTAATATGTCTGAATCTGAGACTGAAGCCACTTAGGAAAGTCGTAGTTCTTGTTTGTTTGTTTGTTTGTCTGTCGTTAAGGGTACAAAGGAGTGATAACCCGCCAAGGATAATGCAAAGCTGCTAACGACCTTTGTTTTCTCCCCATGACACCCCACTCCACGGCACTCCATCAGTGTCACAACCTTACTTGGGCACAGAGATTCTGCAAAGACCTCCCTGTTTCATCACTGGGAAATCTGGGGTTCAGGCTTCCAGGCCCCGGGCAGAGGGCACTGCGGGAAGGCTCTGAGCAGGATGAGGTGATGGGTGGTTGGGGGAAGGACGATGGCATCCGTGCTGGACTCGGGGGGCAGGGGCGGGGGGGGGGTGTGGGCACTAGGCGAGGCCGAAGCAGACGAGGGAGACACAGCAGATCGGGAGCTGCTCCTGTGAGTGTTTTGGGGATTCTGACATCAACGCCACAACGGTGGAGGGTCAGTGATGCGCCTTCCACAGGTGACCTGCCACACGGCAGCACGGTGCACCTTCATCCTGAACTCACGGCCGTCGGGGGAGGCCGATGTGGACCGAAAACAAGCTTTTTTAGCTCAAAGGGATATATATCACCATTTCGTTTCTTCTGCCGAAAAAGGGGCGTTCACAAAAACACGTGTCACCATCATTATCGTCATCGCTGTCACCACCGCCATTGTCACCCCTTCACTTAAAAAAAATAAATAAATAAAAGGGAGGACACTTTAACAAGAACGAAGAAAGGAAGGCCAGTCTCCAAATAACAGAAATCGTGCAGGACGAATCAATTCGGCCTTATGAATTCACCCCACGTCGCTGTCGTTATTATTATCATCATCATCATCACCATCTCGTCTCGGTCCCGTGGGACCACGGCTCTGGCGTTGGGGGACCACCCGTCAAGGGGAGCAGGTCTTCGGGGGGTCAGGAGAAGCACAGGGCCGACGCGGTGAGTTCAGGACGAGGAGATGCTACGCCGGGTTTGGGGCGCTCAGGGAGGCGGGAAGGACGGCAGACGCGTAGTGAATCCCTCTTGCCCGTCTTCGTGGAAACAGCTCGGAGGAAAAGAAGTACCAAGATCGCAGTGTCAGAGAGTGTCATAGACGAAAGCGTCACAAGGTCGTCGTCGTCTTCGTGGGCATGGCTGGGACGGGGGGTGATGGGAAGAGCGACAGGTGAGGTCCGTGTCTTTTCATGGGCGAGAGTCGGTTGGTATTTTTTCTAATTGATTCTCTGTGTCCCCGATAGTGACTAGAAATTAATGCGTTTCTTTGCTGACCTTTATATTTGATGCCTAACTAATTACTTTGTCAATTCAGAAAAAAGGAACCGGACGTATGCATGAGGCCCTGTATCTAATTTATCACGGCGCTGGCAAAAAGCAATCCATCCGCGTGATTATTTATTCATTAAGAAAGCTCAAAAAAAAAAAAAAAACGGCATATATAATTTTCCTCCTTTTTACACAATACCCACATTCAGAACTCGCAAAGGTAGTCTACGGCCACGCCTCCCTGAACACGCCTGATCCTGTCTGATCTCGGAAGCTAAGCAGGGTCGGGCCTGGTTAGTCCTTGGATGGGAGACCCCCTAGGAAGACCAGGTGCTGTAGGCGTAAAAAATAAAAAATAAGGGACTGTAAGCTGACGAGGTCCTTGCAATCTGTGAGGTCAACCAACGGTTGCCTTGTCTACATAAATAGATAGATAGATAGATAAATAAATAAAAAAGGATTCCCAAAAAGCTCTTGGTTTCATTCTGCAAAACTCCATCACAGCACTGCCCCGTCCTGGGTCCCCTCAGCCCCACAGGACGGTGGAGCGTGATGCCCTGCTGTGGGGAACCGTCCAGTGACTGCGGGGGCCCCGGAGTCCACGCGAAGCTGAACTCTGATGCCCGGCTTCGCCCTGATATAAACCACTTCCTGTGGGATTCAGTGTGATCAGCCCAGGACCAGAGCTGGGGAAGGTCCAGATGTATTTGATTGTCATTCTGAAGGAGGTGCATTTAGATTCAGATCGAGGGTGTGTGTGTGTGCACGCGTGCACATGTGTGTGTGCGTGTGCATGCATGTGTTCACGTGGAGAGAGTGTGAGAGACAGTTTAATGTCCTTGCATTCTCGTTCTCTCCTTCCTTCACCCTCTCCCCATTTCCTGCCTATGGAGGGCTGATGAAACGCCAGGCCCTCTCTAAGTCCCTTACACGCATCCCGGTGTTATTCACTACTTGATCATGTTTATCACACGCAGCTAATCCTCACAGCTTTAGACTAAAGTTCAGAACACCCAAGTAGTGTGCTCGGTCAGCCTAGGAAACCGCAGAAGCTGGATTACAAATATTCAGATCCCTCGACTCCTAAACAAGCCTTGCTACGTTGCGTGAACTTTCGGGTTAAATGACTCGTAGAAAAATCCAACTGCAAACGATTGCTTTGTGGATGCCATTTTATTCCTTTTTCCTTTTCTTCCCCCTTTGATCTGGAAATGGGAGGTGGACGCATGAGCAGCACGAGGGTTGGCACAGAAAAAATATGAGTGACGTGTGAGGTTTCAAGCCCCGAAGCAGAATGCAGCGTTAAGATGGGACTGACTCACTCCTGTCAATAAACTCTAGCAGAGGGAAGACCATGTAACTTTATTTTTTTTTGCCTCGAACCAAACCTGATTGACAAATTGACTCTCCACCAGCCTCCGATGCTATGAATTCATAATTAAAATGGCCCTCCCCATTTTCTTCCTTTTCACTACTTTTGCTGTGAGAGGACACTCTGATTGACATTTACTTTGGAAGGAATAAAAAATGGGCTCCGGATATGGGCTCAGGGCCCCCCGCTTTGTTGCCTGGGCAAGTGAAGCGCAGCGGGGGGTGGGGGTGGGCAGCGCTGGGGAGATGGGTGCTTCTGTAAAGGGGGGGTCACTCTGTGGCTCCCTTGTTTGGGACGTGCAAGGGGACGGAATCTAGCTTCTGAGCCGTCTGGTCTCAGCTTTGGGGGGGCCGTGATTGACGTCCCTTTCCTGTGCTCCTTTATACCTTTGGGTAGAGGTGAATAACCTGCTTGGTGAGCTCACGTGCCCTCCGGTGTTAAGAAAGGACACTCTGAGGACACGGAATGGCTGAGTTGGTGGCTACAGGTAAGACCGGGGTGAGTGAAAAGCGGCCCCTCATCTCTGCAAATTTGTTTTGGCTCCTTTTGAATCTTGAGTGACTGGAATCTCTTAGGATCAACACATTTTGTTATGTAAATGAGCCACCGGCCCCCACCCCAAGTGCCCTTCCGACCCCCTCCCAAATTCCTAAACCGGAGAGCAGGTAAACAGTAGTTAGAAGGTGCCCCAAAGGAGCCCACCTGTGTGACTCTCCCTCGGAGGGTTAAATCACGGTTTATGGTATAACTTTTGAGTAAAATTGAGGCGTTTGGGAAAGACTTCTTTGCAACTTTCTTGGTTGTGCATTTGAACGGGCCCGGATGGACTGAGGGCTGCTTCTTCACCTGAGTGAGGCAGAACGCTAGCTGCTGAGAGGGGGAGGAAAAAAAAAAAAAGAGAGAGGGAGAGAATCACAAAGACCTCTGCCCTCCCTGGAGGGGACCTCAGACGCCTCAGACTCCGAGGAGCCAGGCTGTTTACCCCACCTGCCCAGCGACCGCTCAGGGGCCAGGTCTGTGTTTACGCAGCTTTGTGCAGCCAGCACCTCACGGTGCCGGGCACCTGGGGCGCATTTCAGGTGCGGGGATGGAGGGAGCAAGTGGCAGACGTGACAGGCGGGTGGTCGCCTAGGCTAAGCGCTAAACGCTGAGAGAGAGAGAGAGAGAGAGAGAGAGAGAGAGAGAGAGAGAGAGAGAGAGAGAGAGAGAGAGAGGAGACCCCTGCGGGGTGAGCAGACGCTTCCCGAGCTAGTTCTTGCAGGAGGAGAAGGTTGGAAGAAGCCATGAGGACATGTTCCCCGGAGTCGGGAGACGATGGAGAAACGGAGAATGGATAAGTCCGAGCCTGAGTTTATGCTGAAGAGAGGGGGCTAAAAAACAAGAACAACAAAAAAAACAAACAAAAACAAACAAACAAACAAACAAAAACCAAAAAAACCTGGAAACACCCTAAAAAACAAAACCAAAAAAACCCTTAAAACCACTTGATGCAGGAGAATTGTCATTATTATTTTTTCTTTCCGTTGAAGGTCCACAGTGGGACACGGGACCGATGAACTTGGCCATTCTTATTTGCCGCTTGGAGCCGGAGGGTGCAGAGGACTTGCATGGTGTAGTGGAGGTCACGGATGTTTCTAGAGAGATTACGGGTGCGGGCTCCATGGGGCGTGCAAATGGCGAAGTGTTTGCCGGGAAGGATGGCGTGCTCACTCCTTCAGAGCGTTTAGCTAAACATGTAAGCGTGTTCCCTTCTGCTTGACTTCTTGGTGTTTTTTTGTGTTTTTTTTTTTTGTTTGTTTTTGTTTGTTTTTTTTTGCATCGTTGAATGGCTGACTCAGCCGAAGTGTCCACACTTGGTCAGTGTGTGCGAGAGGATGTGGGCGTTTTCCACATCCTCACCTGCTGCGGCCATCCTGGAGCCGAGCTCACCTCCCGTGTGAACAAACGACGTGAACTTGCCACACAGAAGTAATGCAACAGGCCAAACTCACCTCTCCTCGGTGTCCTTGTGACACGAGGTGACTGACACCAGGAGCTCTGGGACTTCCGAAAAGCACTGCTGGTCAGTTTCATCAACCCCTTCCACCTTCCCAAACAGTGGAACCGTTGTAAGAATACGATAAAATAGACAAATGCTGATGACAAAGCAAAATCAGAATCGAGCGAAGTCTAAAGTGACCCACCTGCTGGTCCTAAGGAGTTTATAATTTTGGGGGGGATCCAGCACACCTCATCTACACAAAGGGAGGGGAGAAACCTCATATGCCTAATGGAGCAATACACAAACACATACAAATCAACAAGATGCATGAGTGAAGTGTGTAGTTTCTGAAGGAACACACAGCAGAGGAGATTAAATGTGTACTTAAGCGAAAAAACATCCCAAACGCAAAATGGCTTGAGTGGATGCCTTCTTCTTCTTCTTCTTCTTCTTCTTCTTCTTTTTCTTCTTTTTTTTTTTTTTTATCAGTGCGTTTGGAGACCAGAAGGTTCTGACTCAGAGTGGAACATCAATAATTTCTGTACGCGCCAGGAGAAGGCACAGCCACATAACCAGAGAGGGCCCCGAATGACAGGAAGGACAGGAAGTAGGCTGTATTTTTTTTTTCGCTCTGCAGAACCTCTTGTGCAGAAACAGAGAAGGATTTATGTGCATGATGCTTTTCTTTTCCATTTTGTTTGCTTTCGCTCACGTGAGATGGATCAGCCGGGCCAACCTTTGGGAGGGAGGGAGGAAGAGAGAACGAGGGGACTTCTCAGCTCTCCTGAAGCTGGCTGGATCGGCGACAATGGCATTTCATAGCTATCATCCCCGGCATCTGCCTGCCAGCTCAGAGCCTCGGGGAGACACTCTCTCATCAGCTCTTTCAATGTCCTAGCGATGATGCAGGTGGAGCCCAGGTCACCGGGTACAGACCTCACGGGTTCGGAAATGGGCCCAGGTGACTTTTCTGAAGACGGTTGCGAGTCTGGGCCGTTTGAAGCAAGGAGCCATGGGTTTCTGAGTCTATTTCTAGCGTCTCCACGCTCAACTCTCACCTGCCCCTTTGATCGGATGCTTGAAAGACCAGAAAGAAAGAGAACAGACACCTTTCTGACAGATTGCGATCTTCGTAGGGGACTGTCAGCGCTGGGCTGACTTTCTGCGTGACTACCTGAACGGAAAATCTCTCACCTTCGAGAATCGTCGAGTGCATCCTAAAACCGCAGTTTTCACGAGCAAATGAACCTTGTTGTAACTGTCTGCATCGCGCGTTCGGTGGAAAGGTGTCGCGTTTCCACCGAAGGCCCTTTCTTTCCCATAGGAACCTTTCTCTTGGCAGGGCGGGGCGTGGGGGTGGGGTGGAGGTCAGAGGTTAGGGGGGATTTACTCTTCTGTCTCCTGGTACCCAGTATGGCGGTTGGATGCTTGTTAACAGGTGAAACACAGCCCCAAAGCCGCTGGTCGGTGTGATGTCACTTCACTCCTTATTCTCTCCATTGCATTCTCGATGCTATGACAGCATGAGGGAAGTTTTGGAGGCCTGTCCTTAAAGCGTGAGGAGTTAGAAGTTTAGGCCTCTTTCTCGATCAGTTTAATCTCTGATTTAAACAGAGATCCTCTGGGCCGTGGCAAGTTGGCCCTGTGATGAAGGTTCAGACAGGGCGTCTGAAGTGTCTCTGGAACCTGGCCCCTGTCCCCCGGCCCACACCAGCCCGTCTGAGCCCGTCGGCCGGCAGGTTAGCTAGCGTTCACCCGCCACGGCCAGCTTGCCGCCTGCCGCGTTGGAGGCCCCCCCTCCTGGGTGTCCTCCTGGCGGCGAATGGCCAAGAGCTAACTAAGTAAGGTCTCTCTCTGGGCGTCCCAAAGCGCAGAAGCAGTCACGAGAACTAAAATGGGGTTCCCCCGGTAAGATCGGCATGGAGAGAACGCTGTTTAGACACTCGGCTCACGGGACGGATGGCCCGTGGCCTGGTTAGCCCTCCCTAAGCCTCAAGCCCTTTTCTGTCTTGCTTGGCTGTTCAGGAGGGAGGGGGGCAGCTGCTGGGGGAGGAGGGGGCCGGGGCAGGGGGTGGAGAGAGGGGCAGGGAGCCTGGTTCTCCGGGACTCATCCGGGCTTTGGCCCTGGGGCGGGTCCCTCTTTCCTCGTCTCTCCTTGTCCATGAAAGGACATCCTAACTCAATTAATTCACTTTCTGGGCCCGAGATTTTTGGTGAGCAATAACATTCATTTAACTAAGGGGGAAAAAAAATGTGACGGGGGAAGGAAGCACTCCCTACTTCTTAATTTCTGAAGACTCCCCAGGAGATCGCCAAAGCTCTAAAGAAACCCCAGTGACATTAAAACGCAGACACTGATTTGCTCCCTCTCCTCCCCCCCACCCCGCCCGCCACTGGGCACACGGGATTCAAATTCCTTCCTGGGGGATGGAAAGGCTGGTTGGTTTCAACTTGTCCCTTCAGGAAACTCAATTAAATTCTACTGGGCAGTTTTTTTTTTTCCATTTTGCTGGCAGTGTCACGTGTGGGTTTGCCGTAGTGAGACTGGCCTTATGGGAATACGGGTCCTGGGGGGTGGGGGTGGGAGTGTGGGGGGAAACTTTTGCTTCGTTTAAACTTAAAACCTTTTTTATGACTTTAAAAAAAAAATCTGTGACAGAGCCTTCCCCCGCCACTAGTGTAGTTTTCAAATGTTTAGTTTCACTTTGAAATCTACCTCTTCAACTGCATTCGTTTCCCTTGGCTACCTGTGGTTTGTACTAGTTTTGTGGCTGGGATGTCACCCTGGTCACCTCGGCAATGCAAGCTATTTGCCCCAAATAAAACAACCCCCAACTTCCCTTTGCCGCCTTGTTGGGAAACGATGAACTTAGGCTGTACCTGTCGAAACCAGAGACCCATTCTTTTCCCCATCCTGCCAGTAGGGATGAATTGTCCCGTAGGATTTTCACTCCTAAAAATGGCAGCAGTGACTTTGGCTGATGCTTTGCTCTGATCTAATCAAACAGTGCCTTCCTTTCCCTCCTCTCTCTCTCTCTCACTCTCTCTCTCTCTCTCTCTCTCTCTTTCTTGCTCCCTCCCTCCCCTCCCCTCAGCACTTCTCATCCTCGCTTGATTCTCGAGGGCAGACACACAACAGTGATTGGGGACAGAAAGTCCAGAGTCAGAGTGACCTGAATTCTCATTGGGCGGCAGGCATGCCAGCTGTGTGACTGCACACTCACCATTGGGCCTCTCTGAGCCTCTGCGTCATCTAATAAGACGAGGCTAGAATAGGAGAATAGGACCCGTGAGCTGGGGCTATTGGAAAAGTGAGGTGACGGTTAGTGTGAAGACTCAGTTCAATGCCTGGTACAGAGTCAGAGCCCCAACGGGCCATCCCTGTCATTGTCACTGATCTTAACCTGGAGCGTGGTTAGTCCCGTGAACTGCTCCCTGGATAAGAAAGCCGTGGCCAACGCCGGTGCCCGTGGGGAACAGTGAGTGACGGCCGATCCATCTCTGGGTGATTCACACCGACACAAACACAACAAAGGTTCCGCGTGGAAGAGGCAAGAAACCCACCCGTTTTAGGTCATCCGGTATCGACCGACCCGAGTCGCTTGTCTCCGGAAACCCTCTTATCTCGTCCGTCACATCACGTCCTGGAACACCCCTGGGGGGATCACAGACCCGGTGTGATTTCTAAGTCCCCCTCGCTCCCGACGATCGCAGAGTTTGTACTGATGCCCAGTGGACTGGATTACACGGGTGCGTGACAGGCGGATCCCGCAACGTACACAAAACCGTAAGGCAGCCCGAGACAGTAACAAGGATGGCACACGCTGAAGGCCACCTGCTAACAGGATGTGTGATGTGGTCCCAGTGTTTTAACCTTCTATCCACCTGCTCCTTCTTCGTCAAATTAAATCAGTTTATTTTAAACTCGGTACGTCTAACGCGAATACCCAATTTCCTACTCACATCTTGCCCATCGACACGACCTGTTCCCAAGTCTTGTACTCTGAAAAATAAAAATGTAAGCGCTGGAAACAGAAGGGTCCTTCCTGGAGGACACAGAGGCGTTCGGAGAGGCATGTGATCGTCCTGCGCCCTGGCCAACGACTACAGAACGTTCTAGTCACTACCATAGCGGCATCATGGTTCCCCACGGTCAAACACTCTGACGGGATGAGCACAGGGTACGGAAGCTGTTATTAGCTTTTTAAGTAAGTCCAGTGTCTTCGGGCTGATGGGCTGCAGAGTGAGAATCACTGAGAGCGTGGCTGTGCCCTTTCTGCATCTGTGGGGTTCAAAGTTGTGGAGAGCCTCTGCACCGAGGTGAGACTCTTCAAGGCCTTGAACCCCACAGGTGCGTGGGTGGCTGGGGAATCGGAATAGGATCGGGTGAGTGTGCGTTGAAAAGAGCCACTGGGTAGAGGAGGGGACACTGTGAGCCCAGGGAAGGAGCTTCTCCAGGGCGTGTCTGTCCCCGGCTCGGCTCCAGGCCACCGAGGAGCAGAGCGTGTGTTCTCGTCTGGTGGCCGAGGGCGGCCGGTCCTGGCTGCAGACTTCCTGTTGCATCATCTCCACCCCGACTCTTGGTTCTGTGTACTCGAATCACATCCCGATCTTCAATTAAGGGGACGGTCACTCAGTCCCCCAGGAAAGAGCCTGCGAAGCTAGTCCTGCCACTCGCAAGTGACCTCGGGTGCTCGGTCCTTCTCTGAGCTTCCTTTTGCTCGTTTATAACGTTAGGGCTTGGATAGACCATTTCCTGTTTGTGTAGGATGAAGAGTTAGGTGCCCTAGGACCTGAAGGAGGCATTACATGATCACTCTATCTTCAGGAATCATTGCTGCCCCTTAAATCCGTACTGTTTTCTCTGAGGTGGCTTTAAATTTTCAGCACAGCGCCCTTCGTTTGGGGCTCAGAACCCCACCCCAAGGCAAGGTACCTGCAACTAACCACCGAGGTGATTTTTGAACAATTTATGCCTGAAGTAATTATAGGAAATACGCTTGTTTAATCCATAGCACCGTTAGTAGTAACGATGTCAACAATTTAACAGCCCACCAGATACTTTTTCTAAAGTGCCCTAAAGGCAGACACGGCCACACGCTATCAGTTTAGATCTCCCATCTAAATCCGAGATCTAACCCCAAGCCGGCCTCAGAGCGGGCACGTGTTTGCTTCCGGCGGAAGGATGCCATCTTTGGTCCAAATGGGGCCACATCTTGGGAGATAATATAGGACTTTTATTTCTTTTTCCTTTTTTTTTTCCCCCCAGCGTGCTGTTTTGTTTGTTCTGCAGTCCTGCAGATAAAAGCTGGCATGTCTGTCAATGAAGACTCTGGGTTCTCCCAGGGGAGGCCGAGTTTAAATTAAGGGGATGCACAAACAGAATAGCGAGGACAAAACAAGCACCGTGGATGCCTGTGCGTGTGTGCGTGCGTGCATGTGTGTGCGTGCGTGTGTGCATGTGTGTGCCCGTGAATTCCACTGAAGAGCACCTGTGCCCTCAGAGGTGACTGCCCTAACTTCGGAAGGAGATTTCTTACCTTCTTATCTCCGCTCCAGCAGTTAATAATTCAGTTCACTATCCACCTTCCAGGGCCTAAACCCTGGCTGGGTGTCCTGTGAGAGATGGTGAGTCAGAGGTGAGTCTTTCCTTGAGAACTTACCCGAGTCTTTAAAAAAAAAAAATGGAGATATAGTCGACATCGAACATTACGTGGGGTGTAGGTATGTGACTTGATGTTTGTGTATGCTGTGACACGAGCAGAAGGAGTCTAGTTAACATTCGCTGCTGCCGGCTTTTCCCAAGTCACACTTCCAAGACTTAAGGAAGTTATTCTCATCAGAAGGGCCAAGTACATTCAAATGTCACGTCCCTCAGACAAGTTTTGGTGTAAAGTAAAAGAACGGTCGAAGGAATAAAGGAATGAATGAATGAACAAATGGATGGAAGGATGAATATCTAGGGACAGAGCTCGGTCTTGCCGAAGGTGGGCCACAGACACCGATCTTGAAAGTGCCGTTTCTGTGCTAAATCTCTTTACTGCAGCGTTTGACCCATTTTTGTAGTCACACCTTTGACTGCGGAACTTCATCCTCTGACCGACACAGGATGGTCAAGAGCCTCCTACGTACTTCCCCCATTTTCAAAATAATGTTTGTAAAACACAAACCAGAACGGAACAGAAGAGATAAGGGTGGGGGCCCGTTTGATTGCTTTCACGCTTTCGGCCACGACTGTCCCTCGGTCCTGGTCCGATTTCCTGTGATCTCCGGTCACGCTGTGCTCAGCAGGTGTCTTCCATACGCCAAGACTCTGTGACTCTGGTGTGAAGTCTTCTGTACGGAGGAACGTTCTAGAAACCACCGGTGGAGGGTGCAACTTCACTCCACGGCTCTCTCGAAATTCTCGTTGGATTTAGGAAACGACTGAGGCGATTTTCACGACACGAAAGACGCCGAGAAAGAAAACTCAAGACTCCTGAGCGAGGCCGTGTGCCTGGCGGACATCCCCGTACCGAAAGGGTCCGACCCGAATGGAGGGAGCGTTCGGAGGGAGGGCGGGAGTCGGGGTCCTCAGTTCACGCTTCTGCTTCAGTTCACCCCCCCCATCTGCTCTGAACTGGAGCATGGGCCGGCGGGTGGCCCGGTGAGGACCACGCCTGCAGGACTTCTCAGAAACGTGACGCCATGGAAACCACTGCATCATGGATTGTCCCCCAGAGCAGTCGAGACTTTTATTTTATCTGCATACAACCTGGGCCTCGAAGTGGAATGCTGTCGTAACCAAAATGTCGAATGCACGCCATTGACTCTGGTGGTGGCAGAAAAAGTACTACAGTTTAATAAACTTGGTTATGACAGAGTAGCCCGGTACGTGAACGAGTCCACCGACCCTTGTCTCCCCTGGACTCCCACAGTCCTTTCTGTCTGAACCCCGCTCAGTTCTTTCTGCGTGTGACGTCAGCACGTCGAGGGAACACCGAGTGTCCCCCAGGGACGGCTCATTACCCCTGCGTGTCGCCTTCCAGTTCACCAGGCTTGACTGCGACATCGCCGAGTATTCAACAATCTTCACAAAAAGCGTGATGTCGGGGTGCGTTCACTGGGTCCACGCGTGTCGGGTGTCTCTGGGGCGCCACGGAGCGAAGGCGATAACTCAGACTGAGGCGCTGATCTCGGAAGCGATTTCACTCAAGAGACGATGAGAAAGAGAAAGTGAAAATAGCATTCTTACGACGTTGCGTGCGTCGTCAGCACCCCGCGTGTGAGAACCGCACTCCTCAGCTCGGACCGCAAAGCATCTGACGTTTCTCCAGGTTTATAAAATGTACTTGCAAAATACGTCCGTTAATAATACTTTCTGCCTCCACGTTTTCATCCACTTCTAGTGACACATCATATGGATCGCCTCGAGTGAGGCTGGGACTCTACCTGCAAGCGCTGAGTTTATGACATTCTCAGAGCACGGATGGTGAAGGGTTGTGGACCAGAAAAAAAAAAAAACAAAAACGTGAGACGGACTTGGAAACGGCCTCTGAGCAGTAGCTGGACTGTGTTGTTTCTGAAGAGGACCTAGGACAGCACTTCCTACCACTCCGAGGCTGATGGATGCGTTGATTACTTTCCAGGTCACCTTGCTAAGACAAAGAAGCAGAAGCAGGATGACAGGCAGCGAGGGTGATAACAAAATAAAATATATGACAGAGGAGGAAGAATCGGCAGGGGGAAAGGTGGTGGGTCTGTAGGAGGAAGAGCGGAGTCTGTTGGGTGCCTGGGGGGTGATAATTAAGTGGACTAACAGCTTGTGAAAAAATGGAGAGAGAGAGGGAGAAGGAGGGAGGGAGGAAGAGAGAAAGGAAGGGAGGGAGGGAAGGGGAGGGAGGGAGAGAGAGAGGGAGGGAGAGAGATGGAAGGAGGAGGAAGAGAGAGGGAGGAAAGGAGGGAGGGGGAGAGAGAGAGAACTAGTGAGACTGGGTTTAGCCAGAATCAACTGGCATGGAAGCAGAATGAGAATAAAGCGAGAGAGAGAGAGACTTCTGGGTCTCGGCGCCTTGGGGACTGTCATTTGTTCTGTGTGCAAAGTGCAGGAAGCTGAGCGATGACGATGACGGAGAGCAGGGTCAGGCCATCGGCCCCTGTGGCTTACGGCTGAGCAGAGCGACGCACAGCCGTGCACCCGCGTTCCTCCTGGGCTGCCTGGCCCTGAATGAGCAGGAGGTCGGGAGGAGGGTGCCGCCTCGCTCCCCGCTCAGTGACGGGACCCGCTACGGGTTCAAGGCTGGACACCACAGGGGTCCGAGGTTCTGTGTCCAGTCTCTCTCAGACTGAACTGCCTGCTGGAAAAAAGACTCGTGTGGCATCCGTAACTGGGTTTGGGACAGGGGATGTGCAGTGGGCGTCTGTTTGCCTCTGTCCACACCGGACAGGAGAGCTCTCAGCATCGGGGTTCGGCTTGGCTTCCGTCTAGCAAGTGGCCCCCAGATCATCCCCAGACCTGGCTTCAGCGGGTTTTGAAGTGTCGCTGAAAGAACTCTTTTGTTTTCGCGTTAGGCTGGCGGGGTTTGCGCTGTAACTGTATCTGCTTTTCTACATCTCTGGTTGACACCGGGTCGACCTCTGCTTACCTCATACTTGCTGAAAAGAAACCTAGCTAATACCATCCACCTCCGTGATAAGAGCAAGGGAAAACAAACAGTGGAAAGACCCTTGAGACGCGGATGGCCTACTATCGGCTGCAGGAGCCACACAGCCAGACGGGGGGCGCTGTGTGGTGGGCTCGCCAGGCGGGTGGGCACAGCGTTTGGAACTTTGAGGGCAGAGTTCTGGGCGTGATGGGCAGTAGTTTGCCATGTGTGATCTGCTTAATGATAAAAAAAAGTGAAATGTAATTTCTCAGCCAAAGGTTTAGTACCAAACCGTAATTCCCACCTCTAGGGAGGGTCAGCGACCTCGACGAGACAGTTAGGCCAGGCCACCGGAAAGCCTTCGCAATCCCATCTTCCCGCAAGGGTGGCTCCCTGGCATCACCACCTTCCCGCCCCCGGATGCAGACACACCACTTGGGTGAAAGTCGCCGACCACTCCTTGTCTGTTCCGGGAGTGGCATCTGGGACCGCCTCTGCGACGTGGCTCGTGGGCTCGCGACGTGAGATCGCGAACGCAGGGAGCAGTTTGGAAAGTGTTAGTTGGTGATGGCTTTCCTTGAGTCACCATCAGAAAATAATAACCATTTTAATATATGTAATTGTTTTAATGTACGTGTCCCGGCAACGAGTTAACCGACTGATCGACTGGGCTGAAAGGCTCGTGGAGACGGTGTTAGGTCCGGAGAGGCGAGTTTCAGGATCGGAGCAAATAACGGTCAAGAACAAAAATTTAAAATGGCCTCATTTAGACAGATGGAAGCTAGAGAAAGTCAGGTTTCTGCAAATAGGTGGAATGCAGAGATTTCAAGGATTGGATTCCGCCCTCCAAGGGAGGCTCCCAGATCTGCTCACTTCCACTTCAGACCTTCTGTCCCGTGTGTACGTGCGTGCACACACACGTGTGTCTGTTCATGTGCATGTGTGCGTGCATAAGTACGCGTGCATGCGTGTGTGCATGTGTGCGCATATATGCATGCACACATGTGCCTGTGTGTGGGCGTGCGCATGCGATGCGCGCATGTGTGCATGTGTGTGCACACATGTGCACATGCATGCACACATGTGAGCACATGTGCAAGCATGTGCGTGTGCACATGCACACACGTGTCTCTGTGTGCATGCACACACACGTGCATACGTGCATGTGTGCGTGCGTGCATGTGCATGTGCACGTGTGCGCAGGCACGTGTGTGTGCATGCGCGCGCGTGGGTGTGTGGTTTCTCTCCTCCACCTGCGCCCTGCCCCAGGCCGCCCCACCCCGGCCCACGGCTGCCACGTGCAGATGACTCATCGCTTTCACCCCCAGCTCTGCCTCAGCCCTGTACCTGGCTTCTTCAACCACCTTCCTGTATTTCTACGTGTGCATCTAAGAGGCACCTCGGAATCAAGGTTTCCAAGCAGATCCCTCCGTTCCACCGTCCTGGAAAGCGTGTGTGTGCCCTGCGCCCACCCACACACACCCTCCGGCCTGCTGCATCGTTCCAGCATTCCTCTCTTTCGGGCGGTCTCTACCTGTAGCTCACCAGCAGTTCTGCTGGCTCCCCTCTAAACGTATCCATCCCTTTCTCCCAGTCTGTCCCGCCATCACCCTAACCCCGAGGATACGAACTCACTGGTCTCCCCCCGGCATTAACGCTGGCCCTTCATTCATTCCCACACGACAGGCAAATGACTTTAAAACAGAAGCCAGTTCACATCGTTCTTCATTACCAAAGGAATGAATGAATTGAAATCGAGCCTGAGCCATCCCAAAGGCAATGAACTGAGGAATACTTAAGCCCAACAAGTCAGAAATGTTAAAATATGTATTGAGCAGCACGGACTAGTTGATCACCAAAAAATCCAGTTTTTTTTTCCCTTCTGCTGCAGTTCATTCTGGGATAAAGACCAAGCTGCCCAATAATGATCAGTCAAAAGGAAAGAATCCGATGGACCGCCTCCCACACTCTTTCACTGTCTTTTAAATATTATTGGTTAATGAAAAATCCTATCGACTGTGGGAAGCATATTTGCAGCTCTGCCGTGAATAACGGAGCCCAGATCTGTATTCGTAGGGAGCATGCGGCTCGTCGAATAGGACATTGAACCAGCTTTTGTTTGCAGGGGGGTGGGGTGAGGCGGGGTGAGGGTGGGGGGGACCCTCCTGAGTGGAACACTTCACCTGAGTTTCCAGTGTGACCTCACGCAATGTCCAGTGGCAGCTGGAAGCAGATTCCAATCACGGTCCGTCGTCAACCTACGAGCACGGCCGGGAACACGAAGCCGGACCACAAATTCTAGCTGGGACGCTTTCCAACTGTGGGATCTCACGCAGATCAATTGCTCGCTCTGGTTTTCCTTATCGATACAGAGGCATGAGAGCCATCTTCCCGGGGATCGCAGAAATTAACACATCGGATGCGCGTTCACGATTGCTGGAGATCAGACCCTTGGGGGTTACCTGATACTCACATCGAGTTGAAAAGATTTGAAGGGTTTCTAGTTCCATGAAAAGTTTTTCCTAAAAACGTGAACGCTGGAGGTATGCGATTCACCTCAATTACATAACACGAGATGCCTTTCGAGTCGGGAAGGATGCTTTCAGCGGCCACTGCCACAGTGTTCAATGAAATTGATTTAAACGAGGGGGAAGAATGATCTTGTATCATTCTTGAGACAGGAAATGCAATGGAGGGTGGTCACCGGTTTGGCTGGGAAAATTCCCCAGGGACCCGGTGTCTTTCTCTCTTTGCGTGCCGCTGAGCCCGGCGTGTCGGCCTGGCCCCTGGGTTCTGCATGTCACAGTCCCCAGAGAGCCACCGTGTTCTAGAGATGAGCGTCTACACCCGGCCCGAGGCACGCTGGGCAGGGAGACCTCTCCTGGAAAGTTCCTATCAGACCTGCCGTTCTGTCTCTCGGCCAGAGTCGCGTTACAAATCCAGGACCAAGCACAGAGCTAGCTGGCAGAGGGGTCTGGCGTGGGGACGGATGGCTTCAAGCCAACGTTTTCTCCCTGGGGCTGGGGAGGGGTCCATTTTCCACGTGCATCTGACCCCTTGAGAGCTGAACTTGAGAACAAAAATAGTGTTCTGTTGGCAAGGGAGAAGGGGTGGGTGGGTGGGGGAGGAAATGGTTGCGGTGTAGGTAACCAACAGTGTTTTTCACACCATCCTCATCTTTTTTGAAAGGAGGAGGGAGTTAGTGGTTATTGCAAGACTCAGAATAAAAAGGTGTCATGGGGGCCAAAAGGATGGAAGTTATCACCGCACCGGCTTAACGCTCAGGCATTGACCTTGCCTTTTTTTTTTTTTTTTAAATGCCTTTGGCTACATCGCCAAAATACGTAACAAGCACAAGAAAATTCCAGCACTAGAGAAGCGGTTTAATGAATCTTCTTTCTTGTTGTTGTTTGAGTGGGTTATTTAGACAAATCCACTTGTCACGTGAGTCTGATCGAGAGGACATAACATTTAGATCTCGATCCAGGAAGGAGAGACCGTTTAATCTTAGACCAGGAACTAAAAAGGAAGTAAGCACTTAGGAAAGAAATACATTAGAAAGCACGGTAGAGAGGATTGAAAAGATTTTTTTTTTTCCCCCAGAGCATCTAGAGAGGAAACATCATGAAGAAAAAAATCATCCTCTGATGTTTCCTAATACCTGGTGTCATTTTTCAGTGCTTCCAACATGGGTCCCTTATTCTTTCAACATTACCTCATTTCATACCTGAAGACCAGCCTGCGTTCTATTTGTTTGAGGTTTTTAATAGTGTTTTAATCATTGTATATGATCGTGCAATGCCCCAAGCACATTGGCTGGAGAAGGGTTTATAAATAAAATTATTGTTGTCTTTATCTCTTGTAACAATACTCATTATATGAAGATTACATCTAGGCTAGAGAGAGTTCAACATATGTGATTATATGTCATCCGTCTATTTTTTTTCCTGCTTTTTTTGCCGTTGCTCTCACTCAACTTCGTTCTTATCGTTAAACAAACGATCACTTGTACGTTGGGAGCGACTCCGACTCGCTCGGAAGCGTCATTCCTGACAGGTTACAACAGGAGTTTCTTCCTGGAAGGACGGGCATCCCAAGACACTCCTCATGCCCAGTGGACACGTACTGGTAGCGGGCACAGCGGTCTGCGGAGACCGGCAGGCCACCGGAGCCCGGAACGCTGAGTGTGTCGTCCAGAGGCCAACACTGTGACCAACTGTGACCAGTGTGCTGGGGGGGCCTGTTTCAGCGTGACACAGAAACGGCTTCGTGAATGGCGGCACCGTCTGCGTGCAGATGAGGCTGCACGGTGAGACCGTGGGGCCCCCGGCACCAGAATGTCGGGCCACTGACTCGGGATGTGGACCCACGCGACCCGCAGAGGGTGCTGGGCTCGGCCCCATGGGTGGCTCCCCTTCTAGGACCATGCTCCCGGTGGGGGGGCTGGGGTGCCTGAGTGGGTCTCCGTGATGGAGCAGAAGAACCGTCTCCTTCAATGCTGGGCGCTTTCCCGTCAGCACGAGGAATATTATAATCTCATCTGGGGTTGGCTTTGGGGTGGGACACGTGGCCTCGGGAGACTGAGGCTGACGTAGCTGGCTCTCTGTGTGGGCCACCACGCCTCCCTCTTTCCTGTGCACAGTAACTGGTCTACACGATGGACGATGCTGCCACATGGACAGTCAGAATGGACATTATCATCAAGGCCATGGCCTGTGCTTTATTCAGAGCGGGTGACTGCGCAGAAGCTGCTGCCCTTGACATCGAAATGGACACGCAGGAGCACTGACACTGCACATGCGCTCCCGCGGCCCCAACAAAACAAAGCAAACCGATCGAAACCCAAAAACACAACGAACACCCCGAGAATGGAGCACGCCGGACGCAGGCCGACAGACAGGCCGCCGGCGGTGCAGGCGTGGGGGGTGGTATTTTAGGGGGGACGTGGCACGTACGGGGAGTCTGACTTCAGGAGACACTTCGCCAAACTCTCTGTGGAAGGACAGAAGTGTCGGTGGCTCTTCAGAGCACCACCAGCAGTTAAAAAAAAGAAAAGAAAGGAAAGCACAGCTTTTGCTGTCGGTTTTAAGAGCTCCGCCCACGTCCAGCTTTTCCCACGAACTGTCCCTTGGCCGGCCTTCGCAGGGACAGAATCCGCTGGTGGCTCCAGACGGCCTCGGATGCCCGTTTGGTCCCGTGTATTTATTCTGTTGCCATCAAACCCTTGTCATCTTAGAGGTCAGCTGGCTGTCACTACCGTCATGATATCAAAACCTGCAACTTCTTGCAGTTATTTCTGGCAACTGTCAAATTGTAAAAAAGGATGTATATATATATACACACAGATATACACATATATGCAAATGAGTGTATTTTGTTTTGCTGTTTCAAACTCACAGTAAACGCCTTCTAACTCTGTGTGTGTGTGTGTGTGTGTGTGTGTGTGTATGTGTGTGTGTGTAAAATATAAAATATATAGTTTTATACAGAACGCGACCACTCTTATCTGCGTTTGCTCACTCCGACGCGCTGCGGCCCGCTGAGGCTGACAGTCCCGAGGTCTCCCTCGCCAGGCTGGCCTTGTCCGGGGACCGCCCGGGCAGACCCCCACTGTACCAGATGTCCATCTTCTTTGGTGGCACACTTCCCGTTTCCAGTCTGGCACAGAGGCGGCAGCTGCCGAGCGCTGCGGCTACTGAAAGCGTGTGGTGTCACGCCAGGGGTCCTCCCCGTTTTCAGGGGGAGTGTAAGCGTGCAAGCAAGCAGCGACGCACTGCATGGGACAGCCCCGAGATGCCCCGTGGGCAGTGATGCCCTACGAAGAGCTGGCCCTCCCAGCTTGAAGTGGCTGCAGATGATGGAAATGACGAAGGGATGGGCGCCAACGGCAGCAGGCCGTGGGTCGCTCCCACGAGGCTGCTGTCTCAAGGCTTGACTCCTCCCTGGCCTGGTAGACGGGGACACGTGAGTGGGGTCCAAAAGGCCTTTTGGTTAGTCCAGCACCGTTCACGGCTCCTAGAGAAACTTATAATCTTTCACGGAATTGTCAGCCCAAAGGGGCATCCCCGACTCTTCTGTCTGCCGTCCTACTGTGTGACATCACAGGGTCCAGGGCTTTTCAGAGCAGCCCGAGGGCAGGGGGCAGGTGCAGCTCACCGGACTGAAGGCTCTACCCGCCTGTTCGATTTCTCTCACCCCCGACCCTGGACCGGCCGTAAGGTCCAGGCTCGGAAATGCGAGGAAGACAGGAGCGAGACGCACATTTCTGAGCGCCGTCCTAGCTCGGTCTTCAGTGGGTTTGTCAGGCCATGGGGAGTTTTTAAATTTTCACTCAGATGCATTTTTCTTCTTTTTATCTCCTTTATATTTTTGACTTCCATCACTTTTAAATTCAGAGGATTCGGTGTTTCTTTCTCATTTTTTTTTTTGAGTAAAATCAAGCTAAAATGAGGGCCAGTGTATCCATTTTACAAAGACTTCCTCTTTGTCGCCTGATTCTATCCTACTCTCTAGTATAATTACACATTTTTGATTCTGTGACGAATGACTCATGTCGATGTCACTAAGTTTGATACATTCCTTTTCTGAGTGTCGGTCTGGAACTATCACTTTATTTTTAGGTATTGTCAGGCCAATTCAATCTCTCCGTGGCCTTCTTGTGGCTTTGAAGAAAAAAAATCCTATTTACTGAATTTGAACATTAAAAATAAAGCTGATAAGCATTCACTCACACTGTCCCCAAGCAAATTAATCAGCAGTTGTTCAACTTGTGACTTGTCCTTAAACTTCTAATTTCCTTACAATGCTTACACGCAAGATAAATATTAACTTGCCGAATCTGATATTTTCAGCTAAACGTATGCTTTATTAGACTTTCTTATGAATGTTTTCTAGACTGTATTTTATATCCACCAAGAATGTGCTTCTCTTTCCATCTTGATTTTAATTGCTTCCTGTACCTTTTTCTCTTTCCCACCACAGCGAGCCCTGGGCTGCATGTGCGGTGGGCGCCCGGGTGTGCTCGTCGATGGGAGCATCTAGAGAAACCAGTGACGGTCTGTGTTCAGAACATCTGTTTCCTGCCGCCGGAGACTAGTTGCTGGTCGTTTCGTTTGAGCATCTTGAGAAGCTCCTGGCATCCATGAGAGGAATGTAGAAACAGAGGTGTTTAAACAGTGGGACCCTCCCTTGTGGAATTTATTATTATTATTATTATTATTTACGCCTACAGCACCTGGTCTTCCTAGGTGGTCTCCCATCCAAGGACTCACCAGGCCAGACCCTGCTTAGCTTCCCAGATCAGACACTGGGCTTGTTCAGGGTGCCACGGCCATAGACCATGGACCGTGGCTCCACTGGGGTGTGAATCCAGCACCTTCTGTGTGGAAGGCAGACGTGCTCACCGCTACACTATGGAACCACGTCCTCCTGTGGACTTTTAAAAGCTTAAAAAAAAAAACCTTTTATGGGGAAACGTTGAAACTTTGATTTTCATTCCATCCTCCAAGAGGAGGAGACAGCTTGTGCGGTACAGGAATTCTGGAGATGAGAGTGTCGCAGCCATCGACCCCTGGGCTCCAGCCCCTCGATGCCGACAGCGCACCGTGTGACAGCCAGACAGGTTTCCAGACGGAACTGAGGAAGGCCTCTCTCGTTCCTGTCTCTCTGTCTTCCTGACGTTGCTGAAGTAAGACTCAAGGCAGGTGTCAGATGGCAGCTGTCGAAGACCTGTCCTCTTCCACCAAAGTAGGGCTCTTTTTAGGAGCAGGAGAGAGAGGTTCTCGGAAAGCACTGGGTCGTGACCACATTCAGTTTCAATCCGAGTCCGTTCCCTGAGTCATCGGACCGAGGTCCGCGCGTCGGCGCCTTTGTGTGGGACCTGAGTGCCTCGTCCGGGCGCGGGGTCCCCCACCCCTCCTTTCCCATCTTCTCTCACCCCTTAGCCCGCCCTCTGACAGATCTTGTTTGGGTGCCTGCGGAAAACCCTGGATGAGATAAGATAACGCCGCCGAGGAGGGAAGATGGGATTGCAGATACCCGGTGTGCTCACGTTTCTCCCTCAACTCTCTGACTGTAGCTAGTAAAACGGTTGCTTCTTCTGTTAATCCCAGGTAGGAATCTTAAATCGATAGAAACAGCAGTGGACCCCTGTCCTAACCCCGAGGGGAGACTGGAACCTCTGTATTGTAGACATTCGTGCTTTTCAAAGGAAAGTAACACCGAAAACCGAGCTTCCGATGCCTTTCAAGGAGCTTTCATTAAGCAACAAAAAAAATTGTTTTTTCCCCTGTGTAAAAATTTGACCTCTCAAAAGAACGATAGATTCTGAACGGAACACTCTCATTCCACGTTGTGTCATAAAGTCATCACGCGGATCCCACGTTATAGAGAAATCCACGCAGAAACAAAAAGTGGGGATGGCAGCTAAATGTTGCTCAGCTCAAAAGGAGAGAGAGGATTGGGCAGTAACTTAGGAATCAGAGCTGTTAAGAGAAATGGACAATTCAATCTCCAAAGTGGATTTTTATCCCAAAGAATCCGATTGAGCTTTACGTGGGTCGAAGACACTCCCCCCGATCCCAGCTCTCCATTTCAGCCCCCACGGGATAAACTCGGAGTCACAACGAAGTGCTCATCTCTCGCTCTTGTAGCTCTTCTCCGAGACGTGTCCCATCGAAGCTGGTGGTGTTCCCGCCTTCTCCACTGCCACGCTCGCTCCTGGGCCCCACGGAAACATGGTGCCGGCCCTCCCCGCCCTTTGGGTCCCTGTGATTGTCACAAGATGGGTGTGACTGGTTAGCCGGGGACACAACGCGAGCATCGTGACACCACGGGAGACGCAGGTCTCGGCTTGTCCTCGTGTGGGTTGCCGGGGTTCTCAACACGGCACTTGGGTTCCAAGCGCAGGGGTGACAGGGAGTGGAGCGCATACACCACGCATCACAGAGCAGGTGCCAACCCCGAGACGCCAGCGCCCCTGAGCTGCAGAGCGAACCCCCAGGCGCACCCCCAGATTTCTGGGAAACAAGCAACATTCATCACGTCGGCATGTCAGGTCTGTGGGCCGGGGAGCTGCACAGGCTGTCCTCCGCCCCTGCCCTGTGCGTGATGCAGGGTTCCTGCGTCCTGCGGCCCAGCGAGCTGACTCGTCCGCCCGGCCAGCAGCCCCTGCTCGCCGGGGCCTGGCCAGGGGCCAGGGGCCTCGGCGAGGATGGGAAGACGGGCCCAGCCAAGCGCCCTCTTCCCCAGTGTCTGAACACGCACACGCCCACATCCCCATTCTGTGTCCTCACACCCTTTTCTTCTCCTCCTAAAGGCTGACTCCGGAGCTCTGGTTTGAAAGACAGGTATGGGGTCGCAGCCTCGCGAGCAGGAAGAGGTGAAATTGACTTAATCCTTTAAAATGTATTAAGGACCTATTCTAGGCGATGGTCTCCAGAAAGAGGTGATCCCGGCAGACTTTCCATAAAATAATTTTTTTTGCCTTGTCTATGTTTTAGATAATAGACTTTCTTATTCTAAATTTCTGGTCCTTGTGGACATAGGAATTATTGCTGTTCACATAGGAAGGTCCGAGAGGAATGTGAATGTGTAGAATTCGCATTTTGAAGCAAAGAAAATGTTTAGAAAACTCACGGTCCCTTGCTGATGGATCTGGGGGTTCGGGGGTGGTCAGCGACCCAATACACTTTTTCCTTCAAATTCCATCAGCCTCTCCCACCATGTCCCATCACTAGCCACTATCTGTCTCCATGATATTTTTTTAATGCAACTTTCTTTCCCTTCCTTTTTCGACTGCTGTGGCTTTGGGCCGGAACCTTTTGTGACTCTTGCATATATGGGATGATGACAGCATTCGGGGCAAAGGCTCCCTGACCCCCAGACTCCCCCGGCTCCAGATTTATCTGCTGTGACGTATGAGTCCTCTCCCGAAAGGTGACGCTCTTCCCATCGCCTGTCGGGTGAAGCGTCCACCTCTCATCTGGGCGTCAGATGCCACGCCCCAGTCAGCGTGGCCGCTGGAGGAACGCAGACGCTGGGGTCGAACCCCTGTCAGAACCCCAGCTCGGCCACCTCAGCCTCGGTTCTCACGCGCACAGTGGGGACGATGGCCTGTCCCAGCCGGCGGGGAAGGGTGAAACAGGACATGTGCATTCTTGGCGCACCGACGAGGCGTTCCAGAAGCAATACTTAAAATAACATCCATCATGAGCAGTATTACATTTCGTAGCTCTGGTCTAGTTTTGCTTATGATTTCCCCAAACGTGTTTATTTTCCCACCTTTGCTCACTCTGCTCGTTCCGGGCCGAACACTCTTCTTCCTTCCTCCCTGTTAGTGCTGCGTGTCGGTGCTTTCTGGGCTGGAAGCTCGTGTGACACGAAGCCTCTCTGCGATCCCTCTGGAAGCCAGCGTTTCGCTCCCTGTAATGAGCTCCCGGCTGGAGCTCTCACGCTCCACAGGCGTGAGGTCTGCCTTTCGGTGCCGCGAGGGTTCGCACGCACGGCTGTCCCCTGCAGCGGGCCTCGCGTTCTCGGAAGGCAAGGCGGTGAGTGGCTCGTTTGTCCTCACCTCCAGAGCTCAGCCCAGCACATGCGAAAGTCGACCAATATTGACTAAACTGAACGGAACCCAGAGAGGTTAAATGACTAAAAGTTATTGCATTGTGTCTCCCCCGATCTTCCCAGGGTGCTGGCCTGCTTTGCCTCATCGAATTCTTACAGGCTTCCCTCTGGCGGTCCGAGAAAGACACTGGTTCACAATTTGATCGTTAAAAGATTCAGTGTTGACTCTTGAGAGGGAGAGAAAAAAGCTTCGAGCAGAAAAGAAATCACCTCTGGCAGGAAAAAAAAAAAAATGAAGCGAGGAAGTGACTCCCTTGATTGCCATGGTAGGTAGCGAAAGCCACATGAGACGCCTACAGGTGTGCTGACAGTTTTTCCTTCCGAAATATCTGCCTGCGGTGCCCCAGAGGCGAGGGCAGCGGGGTCCCACTGCCGTCTCCTGGGGGGACGTGTGGTGACGGTCGCCTGCAGGGTTAATAGGGCCCGTTGAGGCTGAGCTTCCGTTGGTGGTTAACCCCCGCCTTCTTCGGGCTCCCGGGAGACACCTGCCTGATACGAGGAGCTACAACCGTGTTCAAGGTCATCAGCATCGTGCATATGGTGCGGATAGGCTGGGGTGAGCCGGGGAGTTGAGAAACATAAAAACCAAAAACCAAAAAAAGATGGAGTTGCACTCTTGTGTAATTCAGAGCTCGACCACGCACGTGAATGACGCTTGCCTTTGGCTATGAAACATCGAAGATGGACCAGACGTGGGGACCTGCCCCGATCGGAGTGGGGGACAGTACAGGAAGCAGAGGGGGCCACGGGCCACAGGCGCTGCCTGATGTGAGTAAGCCAGCCACTGTTTGCAATGGGGTTCGTCCTGAATCTTGGCATCTGTGAGGGGAGCGAGGTCCTTTCTGTCCGAGGCTCCTTCCTGAACAACGTGGCGAGGCCGCCGTGGAAGGACCTCGCGATCGGACCTCGCGATCGCCAGAGCCACGGGATCGTGGAGACGAATCGCGGACCCTCTGGTCAGATGTTGTTAGCGCACCACATTCCTAAAAGGCTTTGAAAGCCTCATAATGACTTGTGGGTGCCCCCGCCTACCTCGGCACACAACGGATGTGGACGTAAGAAGGACCTGGATTTGAAGAAACATTCGTTTTTGTTTTTGTTTTTTTTTTCCCCAGGGGGAAGTCAGTGAGGGAGGGGTGACTGGGGAAGGTGAACCCTGTGAGATGGGTCAGCGACACCTGCCTCGCTGGGCAGCTGTGAGGAGCACTTCATATCAGTCAGGATTCTGCAGAGGAACAAAAGCGAGAAGAATAAACGCATGTGTGTGAAGAGAGGTTTCCTCTAAGGGGCTGGCTCGCGCCATCGTACGGGCCAGTGTGTCTGGAGCTGGTGGGGCCGGCAGGCCGGGCCGGACGTGGAAACGCACGCATCCTTCTTCCCAAGGAGACGTCCGTCTTCGTGATACAGGCTTTCGACGGACTGGATTGGGACGATCTGCTGTGCTCCAGGTCCACCGAGCCACCTGTTCCTTCTCCTGCCACCTTGGTGTCTCCTTCCTGGCCAGGGTCATCTCTGTCCTCGAGTTTCTGTCTCATTTTCACTCCGACTTTCCTTTCTCCTTCTTCCCATTCTTCTAAAACCGCTCTCCTCCTCCTCTAGCTCCCGCTGTTACCGTGGCAGGCCCTGACTCTCTCTCTCTCTGGCTGCCCAGTGCTCCCCGTCTCCATCCCGGACCTCAGTGCTGGGACAGCTCTGGGGACCTGGGCGCGGTTTTGCGTGGGGGAGAGTCACCCCCAGCTTCATGAGCTGGTGGTCACTCCCCAGCCTCCGAGTGCATTCCGGTCCCAAGTCCCGACTGTTGCCTGCCATTCCGCTCAGTGGCTGGCTGGGGGGCGAGGGCCGGGCAAGCCACACTGCGGACGGGCTCAGGCGCACACAGGGGCAGGCCGCCTGGCCAGGGCCACGGCCCACTCCCTGGTGGTGGGGCAGGTGCAACCGCCAAGGGCACCGCGTGCCCCACGTGACAGGTGTGACAGGCGTGCGTGCTCACGGAGCAGCGGCCCGCGGGCCCCACTGGACCCCTAATGCAGCGTCCCCCCCCAGGGATCTGGGTGCCCCGACCCCAGTTCACACGCAACGAAAACTGCGGCCGAAATTGTCGGAAAAGAGGCCGCACGCGGGGCCCGGGGGCCGAGGACCCAGAGCCGGGTGGGCGGGAGTGTCAGGAGAAGCCTGTCGACCGGGGTAGGACGCTCCTTGGCGAAGAATCCCACAAACGAGCCGGAGGCGCCCGGCCCGCGTCCTGTCCTGTCCGGGTGCCGATCCGGCCCCAGCTCCTGACCCGTTCTTTCCTTCCATAGCCTGAGCGTCTCATTTTTCCCAACAAGAAGCCGTGTGTGGCAGCCGGGGACAATGCCACGGCGGATCCCTGGGGGCCGTTCCCCTTTGCAGAGACATGCACGAAGAGGACAAGGCACCGCTCAGGACGGGGGCACGGCCTGGCGCCCACGGCTGGCCCGAGCACCAAGTGTCTCCCAGTGCCAGTGTCAGGGGCAGAGATACCCGTCCATCCCATTAAGCCAGAGATGGCCTGGCCCGATTCCTTAGTACAGAATATTTCATGTCATCAGTGAGAAAGGAGCTTTTCCTGTGCCCCATCGTCAGGCTCTGGCTTCCCCTGAGTTAGTCCTCACCCTTCCTCCCGGGGCGGTTTACCCGCCGAGGACGTCGGTGCCACAGGGACGTCCCCCGGAGATGACACGCTCCTGTCCCGCTCCTGCCGCTGATCTCGGAAAACCTCGTGCTGCTAGCGACACCCACTTCGGGGGCTAAGAGAAGATTTACTATTCCACTCGCAACCAATGCTTGGGTGTCGCCCTCTCCGCTAAAAAAAAAAAATCTAATAAAAACAAATCCCAGGACATTATTCTTGCTCTGTGGCATCTAGGCTTGAGTAAATAACAGGTCGGCAAGGTCATCCAATCCATCGAATCTGTAAAATTTCTAGCTCGGTGATCTCAGAGCCAGTTTGCTGTCCCCAGGTTCCCCAGATTTAAATTTTTTTTTAAAAAATAATTTCTTTTTTCCACAAATACCTAATTATCACTCTACCTGGCCTTCCCACTGTCCTTTGCGTTCGGGCTTTGGGTTTTTATAGGGCATTCCCAGCGTCCACCTCGGGGGGATGCGCACCCCTCCCCAGGGACGCAGAAGCGTAGAGAGGACCTGGGCTTCTCTGAACCGGTCTCGTTTATTCAGTTTCCTACTCTACATGGGGCCCGAGACGCTGTGGGAGGCAGGGTGAGGGGCCCGGGGCTGCAAATGGAGGGGGGGGGGACCTTCGTCCCAGAAGCGGGCTCCAGAGAGCAGCCTCCTGATGCTACCGACTGCCCACTGGGGTGACATCTGCGTTTTCACGGCAGAGAAAATACAGAAGCACTGCAGGTGTAAGCTGGATACAGTCAGGACGCCTTCGGGCTTTCGAAACCCAACGGGACCCCAGAAACACAATTTTGCTTGAGGGTTCACCACCCAGTAGCAGGCATCTCTGGTGCTGAGGGTCAGCTCTGCACTGAGTGACAGTGACGTTAATTCTCCCTCGGCACAGCTGGCACTGGTCGGCAGGTGCAGGCGGTCATTTGCCACTCTGCTTGTGGGTGGTAGCTGCTGCCCCCCAAAAAACACAGAGCAGGGGAGAGCTCTGCCCAGCCCTGGGGGCTCTCCTCCTGATGCCGTGTGGACCAGGGAGGCCAGTAACGACCTTTCTCTTTTTTGAGACCTGCGTTTTGAGAAAGGTTACACCCGTGTGCCTCGGTCGATAAACTGCCAAAGGACCTTGAAAGGATAAAAGGCTTTATCGTTTATGCTATGCTTATTGTCACGATCACCACCCTTACGTGTTAGTACGAGGACAGCTGTGCTAAGGAAGAGCTGGTGGCCACCGAAGCCACATGTCAACTGCCTCACTTTGTTATAAACAAACAGACTCTCTCTAGGGACAGCTGAGGCAATGACACGGCCCCAACGACCCTGTCTATGCTTTGCCCGTAGTCATTTCAGTAAGTTAATTTACGAAAACGGTCCTTTGACAAAATTGTAAACCAAGTAGTTACGATTTACAAGCACATCTGAGATGTGGGCAACAGAGCGAGTCCAGCTTTCCTTTCCAGCGATTCTGCGAACGGCAGTCTGGCCTACAGTATAGACTCTAAGGGTTTTATTGAGTGAGTTACGTAGTCAATACTGACCGGATATTTGACTTTGCTCCTTGTTGATGTAACGCAAAACCCAACCGGGGTCTTCTTAATGTGGTGACAATTGCCGTGACCGAGCCACTAGGCTCACCTCCCAGTTGCCAGCGGTGTTTTATGGGCCCACAGCGGGGCACACGGTTGGCCGTCTGTTAAGACCATGCTTTGTTAATTAGGGGCCTCTAATAAATCAATTGCTCGTGGTTACAGCACTGGAGCCCCCTCGCTTCAGAAAGCCGAGCATCTGGCTCTGATCACGTCTGGCGGCATGGCCGCAGAAGTTTCTCTGTCCTCACCTGTCCGTGAAGAATGAGGAGGGGAACTTGACTTCTGCAGAGAAAAGGGGAAAGGGGGGATTTCGATCACAGTAAACAGGGTTATACGAGATGAACACGGCGAATATCCGTGGCATCAGGCCTCGAGAGGGTGTTCAGAGCTTGCAAGATTTAACCGTTTCGTTCGTTCTCTCTTTCTTTCTTTCCCTTCCTTCCTTCCTTCCTTCCTTCCTTCCTTCCTTCCTTCCTTCCTTCCTTCCTTCCTTCCTTCCTTCCTTTCTTTCTTTTCTCTTTCTTTCTTTTCTTTCTTTCTCTCTTTCTCTCTCTCTCTCTCTATTTCTCTCTCTTTCTCTCTCTCTCTTTCTCTCTCTCTCCCCCTACCTCCCTCCCTTCCTTCCCTCTCTCTTTCTTTCTTTCTATTTTTTTCTCTCTCTCTCTCTCCTTCCTTCCTCCCTCCCTCCCTTCCTTTATTCCTTCCTTTTCTTTTTTCTCTTTCTTTCTCTTTCTTTCTCTCTCTCTTTTCTATTTCTGGAAAATACCAAACTATAAGCCTTCTCAAATTCTTTGTGAAATGACACAATATAAATAAGTAAATATACTATACGCATAGCTGTAGAGGAAAGTATTATTTCTCTCTAGGGAGGTCCAATTATAGCAATAAATTCTGACCCTCTTTATTCCTTGTTCGAATGCAAACTGATGGCCAGCAGCATATCATAGATTATATTGTAACAACTTCTAAACAGGAGCTCAGACCAATGGCCTGTAGGTTTGCACGACCTCTGCGTGCCTCGGTTCGCCTGTCTACAAACTTGCATGGGGGGTGGTGACAGGTTGTGGGGAAATGGTTCTCTGTCAGAAGCTTGTCTTGCTGATGTCAAAATGAAAACCTCTGTTGTTAGTATGAAGACTGGGCATGGGCTGTTTTTGTGACTCGGCTGGGGACATATTGGGAACTTGGGTCTCCTAATGCCCAAGTATCTATAATCGAGCCTAAAAGCTTCCCTCACTCACTCATTTATTAGCCAACTGTCTATTAGGCTCCACTACGTTCAAAGCTCAGCGCTTGGTGTGCGAGGGGTACGATGCTGTGCTGTGCTGCCGTGACTTAGAGATGCTCATAAGCCCGTTTTATGCATCAAGATGGGAGGGGTGGGAGCATGTGCTTTTTTACGTGTGTTTGGCCCTTCCTCTGGCTGATTTGACAAATCTTTATTAGGCATTTCTGCTAGGTCCTAGAAGTTCAAAAATGATGAAGGTGAACACCTAACCTGAATACAGTGTGTGTGTGAGTGTGTGAATGTGTGAGTGTGTGTGTTGGGAGGGGTATGGGGTTTGAACATGCACCAAGCTCAACGGTGGCACTTTTAAGTTCGCGACCTCTAGGGGACGCTCGGGGGTCCTACTTCCTTCCTTCCGTCTGTTCACTCTCTAGCTCATTATCTCACACCTTACCCCCTTGACCCAACACCTTGCCTAGAAACCCTGCTTCCTAATTCATGAAGAGAATAAAAACAGTCACGAAAGAACTTCCTAGTGTCCCCCTTGCCCCCCAGCACGACGACGACCCTCCCGGCACCTTCTGTCCTGGCAAAATGGACGGCCTGTTCCTCTTCCAACCCAAGGCCGGCCTCCCTTTCACCTGCTCGATCCCGTTCGCTCCGACCTACTCAGACACACCCCTTCCGCGTCTCTGTCCGCGTTATCAAATTCCTCTCTCGCGGCATCTTTCCATTCCCATCAAGATCGCCGAAATCTCTCCTCTGAAACATTCCTTCCGCCGGCCCGCCCCGCCCGCCCGCATTCCTCTGCCGCAGAACGCTCTGAAGCCACCTTTGACCGCCGCTGCCCTCCCATCTCGCCCAACGGTTCTCTCCCGAAGCAAGTTTAAACCCAGGGTTCGCCACCACCGCTTGACCGAAAGGTTTTCTCAAGGTTATCGGTGACCTTCACGGTGCCGAAAGGTCCAGGGGTTCGTTCTTGGTCCTCCCCTGACCCCGCAGCCCGTGGCCCATTCTGCCCGGCGGACCCTCCTTCTGAGAAAGCATTCTCCACGTGGTGCAGGATGCCACGTTCAGCCTTCATTAGCCGTGGTTTCAAATACCGGAGTGTCAGGGCTCGGCCTGGGAGCTCTCTTTTTTATATACGCTCTCCCTGAGTGATTTCACACGATCTTCTGGCTTTGCACACCTGTACGACCTGACGTAGGTCTCAGCGGGTCACTGCGGTGTCGTCGTGGAGGACTAATGGGTCGGGGGTCCGGCGTGGACCAGTGGGAAGGCAGAGGCTTGGGATGCGTTAGGAGATGAACACAGCCGTCCAAGATGAAGCACCCTAGAGATGGCGGGCAGGGCACAGACTGAGCTTACACACCCAGCGTACGTGCCAATGGCTCCACTGAAGGGGGTCAGCTCTGGGTCTGGGCGAAGCATTGAGCCACTTAACGTGCAGAAGCCCGGGTGTAGCCAAGGGGCATCTGACAATCTGCCGTCTAGGGAGGCAGCTCTGGGCCAGCGTTTGCGGTGAGCTCGGTTCTCCTCCCTTGGTGCTGGTGGTGACCGTTACGGATGGGGTCTGGAGGGAGAGTGACGGTCCCTGACGTGTTTTATGGTGTATGTGAATGCCGAATCATGGGTGGGGGGTGTCCTTGGGCTGACTCAGCAGGCCACTGTGCTAGTTACGAGAACTCTGTGCTTATTCTCATGTTCCATCTCTCTCAGTCGTAACTGAGCCAATGTGCAGTGCTCTGGGCAACGTCCTGTGCCCATCATTTACTTCCGGAGCAGACTGCCACGTAACCGGTACCCTCACTTGTCGGCCCTGATGACGGACGCTGATCGCCCCTGTGGAATGGATCCGTGGCGGTCTGTGCGTGTCCCTAAAATGGCTGGAGCCACTGGCCCAGCTGGGACATTGTCCAGGTCACTGCAACACCCTCAGAGTTACGAATCTCTGAAGATAAATCTGCATGTACTATATCGAGCCCTTGTTACAGTCCTACCGAGAAAAGTTAGTTTTATACCTAGTTACGTGGCGGAGGAAATTAGAGAGTCATTCCACAGATTTCAATCCCCAATTCCATAGAGGAAGTAAAACTCAGCAGCAAAAAAGAAAAGAAAAAAAAAACACGCACGGTTTAGAGAGAAAACTGTTTTTTTTTGTTTTGTTTTGTTTTTTGTTGTTTTTTTTTTTTTCTTAACTAGGTAAAACAGAAATTCATAGCAACACATTTGAATGTAAACTACAGTGGGCCGGACACACACACAGTCAGGCTGCACGTTCTCCTTGTCCCAATGATCCTTGAGTCACTGCCACACTGTCTTCTCGTCCTAAAGACCATGCTTCACCTGTTTTTGTATTTTTTTTTTTTTTTCCTCAATCCAGGAGTTTCTGTTTCTATTTCCCCCTCTCTAACTTCCTGGTCCGGGCGGTTGTCTCCAGTGATTAAAGCTGGTGGTCACTTTGGCAGGGGACTCTGGGCTTGGGGCTCCTAACTGCCTTTTCTTTCCTCGGATTCACTTTGCTCCTTTATTTATATTTTAGCTCTGCTTCGAGGAACTGGTGTTTCAGTATCCATCGTGTTGTTTTCATCGTCTTCTTTCCGCTTTTCTTTTTATTCAGACCAAGTATCTCATTCTCGGAGGACGTCGGGAAGCCAGATGACGTGTCTCCGAACCCCTTTCTTTTCTGGGGCTCCTAGCCTTCCTCTCTATGCCCAAAAAGTTGGAAACAAAATGCAATTCCGATGTGCCTTTCTGTCCAGCCTGGAAAGAAGAAATGAACTTGATCGTTCGCTGCGTTGATGAGGGCAGAGTCACAGAGTAGGCATCGGCCCTCAGGACAATGTCTCTCTCGAAAATATCCAGGCAGGACTCGAGGCTCCAGCAGCCGAGGCAGCTCAGAGGTCCAGAGCGTGACTCTGAAACCAGAATGTTGGGTTGGAAGGCTGGCTCCTTCGTCATCAGCAGTGTAACCTCGGGCATGTCACGTAATCGCTCTGACCCGCTGTTTTCTAAATGGCAAGATGGCAATTATGGCAGCTACCCGGTTACCGTGCTGTGAGGGACGGGTGAGCTCATGCACACACGAAGCCCTCACTTATGCCAGATACACACAGCGAGACATTTTTGTCATTACTGTTACTGTTTAGATTTCATGCTGTCCCCGGGAACCCCGGTGGCTTAGCTCCCAGTTCTAATGGCTTTTCAGATGGGTGGCTCCAAACAGCGTCTCTCTCTCTCTCTCTCTCTCGTCTTTTCCTTGCTGCTGCTCCGCCTGTCTGTCTCCCCCTTCCCTGAGTGTCACCCCTCTTCTCCCCGCCCTCCCTCCCGTACTTCTGTCCCCCAGGGCTGGCAGGATGGATTTCCACCTGCGCTCCATGCTCTCCCCATCATGGCCCCCAATGCTGGCTCTGGTCCCCCAGCAGCTGCTCCAGCCCAGGTGGCATGTCCTAGCCTGGGTCTTGTCCTCTCCCGGGCACTCCTGTCCCACCACAGGGAAGCCAGCTGTGCTCAGCAATGTCTGAGGATGGTGTTATCCCTTCTCTCTTTTTTCTCCTCTTTCTAGAGAGAAAAAAAAATTTATTCCTTCTCTGAATCTCCTGATTGGTGACTTGGGCAATTCCTTTGTACGGCAATATTGTTATTTGCCAATCTTTTCCTAATGGCTTATATAACTCTCATGAGGATGTGGACTTTGTTCCCTTAAATACCTGAGATATTGTAGGCACCAGAAATGACAAGACATAATGAAATCTCCCTTTCCGAGAAAAAAAAAAAAGTTAGAGGAACGAGGTACCGGTGTTTCGAATGTTGGACCATTGGATTATTAAATAAAAGTGAAATGAATGGCAATGTTCACATCGAAGACAAAACCACAGAAAAATAAATAACTGAGTGCCACTGAATTTGAATATGTCACGATAGAGAGAACTCTGGACAAAAAAGGTCCAGCATCTCCATGGAAGACAAGTAGAGAAGTTTCCTTCAGTTCTGGAAGGGAGAACTCAACGTAGTCACAAAGCCAGACGTTGGCAGGAAGTGGCGATAACCATGTGCATGGCTGACGGCAGAGTGACAGCAGCTACCTCACTTACCCATGGTGTGGATTCTGATGGTTTAAGGACAGAATTCGTCAAGGTCAAGGGCTAGATCAAGTGCATTGCGCAAGTCCCTTTCAATCCCATTTCCTCTGATTTTTATTATAGCTTTCTTAAATTTTAGCCAATGCTTGCAGATCAAGAAACGCTTTGCACCTAGTGGGTCTACATCAGGATTGACTCCTAGGGGCTGAGTATTCTTGGTGACACTGTAATGTCCAGAGGAACCTCTCACTCACCAAATGTTTATAAGTCACTGGGCTGTGTTTTTCAATGCTTTACCAATTACGGTCGCCTTATTAATAATATTTACCCTAAAGAAGAATCCCCACAGTTTTCTTAAAATCATTAGTTCCTCTACTCCTAGACTCTTCGCCCCCTCAAACGAACAAACAGAAAACACAAACCTTCCCTAGAATTTTGATGACTAGAGGGATGAGTACAGAAACATAGAGTGAGCTGCTTGGCAAACTGGGTTACAAAGTACCAGACCCAAGTCCTGAATAAGTCTCATTGCTATATTTTCTCGTTGGGCTTTGGGTGATTTTCACAACTTTCTTCTTATAGTGTTGTCTTATTTTGCACTGGGCTATTGGCCTAAAGTCCAGACATAAGCTACGTTCGAGACCTGTTACTTATCCATGTTAATTGATTTAGGTTTCAATTATAAAGAAGAGATGGGCGGTGACAAATAGGTTTTTATGTTTGTGTCTCTTCATACCAAGGCTTATTAGTCAGTGTTTCTGCTCTTTGAGGTAGGAATGAGTGACATAATTATTTTGAATCCTTCACAGGAACCAAGACAAAAACTTTTCAATGGATATTTGGTGAACAGAGCTAACGCAGGGGTGCCTCTAATAATATAAGGCACGTACTTTACTGCTTATCTCTGATACCCAAAAGTTTTCATCACAAAGGTGGGGAAAATACAAAATGTCACAGGAATTGTTAGAGGATATGAGAAAAGGGTAAACAAAAAGTTATAACATAACGCAAAAGAAAAACATCAATCATGCTAGAAAACATAGAATATATTTCTGGGAAGCTGATGACATAGAGAGGGCTTATTAGTCGGGAAAGTAGGTGGTGGAGAGGGACAGAGCTGAGAGGGTTCTTCAGGAGGGGGTGGGAGTGGCCTCAACTGGGACACAAAGCCAGAGACACACGACCTTTGGGATTAGTCAAACTGGAGCCAGCAAGGTGCCTGGACTTCTTCTTCAGAAGGACAGATGAGAGATCGCTGGCCACCCTTTCTGATTTTCATGTTTTCCGTGCCCTCCAACAAAACGTAAATCGGTCCACCTTCCGAGTCTGGCTCGCATCCGCTCCCGTGTGAGCCGTTCCCCAAGGCCACGCCCACCACCCACCACCCACCACCCACCTGCTTCTCGTCAGAACTGCCTTCCACGGAGCATGAACCCTTCTAACTGCAGTGAGAATTAAAGGCAGACAGAATCTGGGTGAGAGGGTCCCTGGACGCCGATTCATGCTGAAGTGTGATGAACACACGAGCGAGCGAGCGAATGAATGAAGGAAACACCATGCCCACAGAATCGGCATCTCTCTTCTATGCTGACTTAGAGCGGTGGCTAAGCCATGGTGGAGGGAGGAAGAGAAGTGTCTGGGACAGTGTCACGGTTCCGCCCGGAGTCCATTCTTTGTGCTTTTCGAACGGAGGCCACATGTGGAGGTGTCCGATTCCCGGCAGGAATTGTCCCACCGACTACAGCAGAGATACACACCTCTCCGCTCTTGCCGAAGGGGTCGATTCTTAGGGCTTCGCCAGATTCTCCGACCCCTGTGGTGTCCCTTAACTTACCGACCTCCGGGTCGACCTCCCTACAAAGCATATGACGATGGAGAGGCAGACAGAGAACCACATGACTCAGGAAACAAACAAGCAAGCAAGCAAACAAGCAAACGAACACACGACACACACACTTAGCTCAGGCTCATGCTGGGGCTACAACCCAGGTCTGCCAGGTCCCCACACACTTCCCGGGGCCTGGCGTCTCACCTGCCTTTCATTAGTCATGTGACCATACCACACAGCCTTTAAACACACACCTTATCCTACCTGAGTCTCTGAATTCTGAACGCGTTGTGTTATCAGTCAAGTTGACTTCTGCCTCCGTTTTGGAATTTTCTGTCATTTCATGAACACATAGCGCTTAGTCCATTAACGAACTGACTCCTCTTCCCTTTTTACCTTTTTTCCCTATTAACGACAGTCAATGTGATGCTGGTAGGCCCCTCAGTTTAGTCATTCTTGCGGGGGACAGACTGATCACTTAGTCAAAGGATTGCACAGTTTGAGAAAGAATCACTGGGATTTGTGAGTGAAAGTTAAGCACAGGACGTTTTAAGATTTTTTTTTTTTGCTCTTTACGTGTTTCGGTTTCTCTATGATTCAAGGGAAAAACGTGACTGTCACAACTGCCCGGTTAATCAAATCGTGACGATTACGGAGAGCAATGAGTTTCGTCTTAAATTCCAAAATCGCCTCGGGCACTGCGCTGGGGCCCGTGGTCAGAGGACAGAGCATGGGGAGAGACGCATCGTTCCAGACCTGCCGACTGCCTTCCTAACTTCGAGAGATGGTTAGTTCAAACACAGAAACTCATGCTGGGCTGCTGTTTAAAGTCGCACCGCCACAGAGAGGCAAATCTCTGAGTCAGGTCCCTCTCTGTTATCAGCGGTCCTAAGGGCACTTTCCTCTCCTGCCCGTGGTTCATCTCGGACCCACGGACTCCCATTTCTGCCTTCCATGGGGGCAGAGGTGCCAGGATTCACGGAACAAACAGGATTGAGTTATCACTGAAGTACGCCTTATTTTTTATTATGTAAAGGTGTATTATGAATTCATATCGCTAACACGATGTAGTCGCATTTTAAAAGTATGACTCTTGCAAGAGCCAAGACCAAGGAACGTGAAAGAACCTTCAAGGTCATCTAATGGGAGGGCCGCCACTTAGAACAAATCACTCAGGTGACAAGACTTTCAAAACGGTCTTTAATATCTAGAACACGGGAACCTGAGATTAGGCCACCAAGAAGTGTCCCTTGCCTGACACGCAGCTTTATGACAAGGCTTACTGGGTTCTACTAGCCCTTTAAAATGTCCTCGGTGACATTTTTAAGCCTAAAATATGCAATCTGAATTTCTCTTTTTCTAACCGATGAAGATATGGTTCTTCCTGCAAAGCACCTTCCTGCAAAGATTCCATACAGAATATCACATCCTGCTCCGCGTTCATACAGAGAAATTCAGGTGAGTCAACAAACATGTTTGGGGACATTCCCCGGGAGTATTCTGAGCAGGTCTGTCTTGGTTATCGAGGTGGCGATTTTATTGTTGGGGAATTTTGATGTCTAATGCATAAATATGAGAACTTGTTCCTGCAGAGATAAGAGTCTTAAAATCTAGTCAATGAAAAAATAAACCTCATGAATGAAAGGGCAAAAAAAAAAAAATCTACCTTCTGTGGAGATAAGCGAAATGATCTGAAATGAATTCATTTACCTACCCCTCAGAATCTCGTTTTGATAAAAAAAAAAAATATGGAGTATATAAAAAGTGTAAAAAAAGAAAGCAACCATCGCACACACTTCCTTCGTCCAGAAGTGTCAACTGACGATTTGATGTGCTGCTTTTTTAACTCTTGACCTTCTTCTATTGTTTTGAGTGAAAACAATGAACTGTTAATTAAATCAGCTCATTATTGGATTAATTGGACTCGGTCCCGTCAGACCCGTCACCTTTTGAGGCCATCTTTGGCAAGGCCTCACGCTCCTCCAGTGTCAGCCTGGGAGGGCCACAGTTACACCAGCAATTCCCTCAGTTGCCTCAATAGCCCCATGTGGAATTCACACACATGACTATCAAATAGCTCCTATGGGGCCTTACGCAGAACCCCACGTACGACGACGCGACGTAGGATGCTTGTTACGATCAGAATGAAGGTTTGCTGGCAGCTGGCTATGTGTCATCTCGCCGAATCCTTACAAAAATGTCATACACGAGCTGGGACCACATAGCTCCTCTGAGTTAATGGGGTGCGGGGAGATGACGGAGCTTTTGCAAAGTCACACACAAATAAGCAGCAAATCTGGGGTTCGAATGTACGTCTCCTGAGTCCAGAGTCTGTACCCCTCAAAAACCATGCAACACAAATCCTTAGATTCTTCAGACCCTGTGTTCTTGGGGCGTTCCAAGCTAGCTCTTGCCAAGAACTGGGGCGTGTCCATGCGGGGAGGTCCTGGCGTATCTATGTTCATGCTGCCACATTATATCTGATGCCGAAAAGTTCTCTAGATGTACTCTGCTTTATTTGATCTCAGTAAAATCCAAAATCTAGGCACTGACAAGCTTTAGTACGTGTGTTATATTCCAACCCCTGACACTTCTTTCACTTTAACCTTTTCTGTTATTCTCATCGGGTCACACCCTGTGACAATCTGCTCCTTTGACTGGAGAAACTCAGGCCCCTTTACTTTTGTCCCCAGAGTGTCCCCCTTGGAAAGCACTAAGCTTGGGTGGACATCCATACGCCCCCTGATCCGAACCGGGCCTCACAGAAGAGCCCTCCCTGCCTCGCTAGTTTTTCTTGCCTGGACGCTTCCGAGCTTCTGACAAGTCAGAAAAATAATGCCTCAGATTTTCCTATAACCGGTTCTACGATTTTAGCATCTCCTTTTTGTTTTACCAGAGTTTCTTTTTTTTTTTTTCCTTAGTCTTTATATGAGTTTTGACTCCTGTACGTTTAAAAGCCCATAATTACATCTCTGGTTCCTTCCAGAGACATTTCTCGAGCACTGCTGTAGGCCATGAAAAGGCAGAGGTGGATGACACGGGTCCTGTCACAAAGCAGACGCATGTGTACTGGGAGAGAGAGGCGAGGACAGAAGTGACAGACACCCTGGCATAACAGAAGTGACATCGGGACCAGGCACGGTGTACACGCAGCTTGGAGGAGGCACTCTTAAATGCGGAGTGTCAGGAGAGCCCGTCTCTGTGCGTGAAACACACACACACACACACACACGTTATTCATAACACAACTCCCACATCTATTCTTGAAAATTCTTTTCCTCCCAAGCTCCGTCACCTCGACGACAATAGCGTACACACGAGAAAAACGCAGAAGGGATGGAAAACCACGCTCCAGAAAAGCAATTCAACGTCTCTTTTGAAAAATAATGAAAAGAAAGACATCCCCAAACTCAGCGGAACACGTTTGGTTCATAGAAATGACCGGAGACGACCCCGTGCGATTCAACAGCGAGATGAAACCGTGAACCAGCAAAGATATGACATCGCCGGGAGATAATCATTTGCCCCGGCCTGCGCACCCCGACAGGCCCCAAACGCAGACACGCAGGCCTCGGGGAGCGAGCCGTGCCCTTCCAGCAGACGCTGGCTGCAGTGTCGTTTCCGATCGCTGGGCACCGCCTGCCACGCGGTGCTCCGTCCCCACCGCAGTCTCTCTGCTTCCTGCAGAAACTCAGCGGAGACTGGCATTCTGGAAAGTTCTCCATCCCAGGAGGAGCAGCCCAGAACGGCTCCGTGTGCTAGTCGTGATCTGTTAAACGGATTCCAGATGCTATGACGTCCTGTTCTCTCTATAAATGTGCGACTCGCTCTGCGGTCATGTCTCGGGCTTTGTGGTGTCACGTCACGGGCTTCGAAGGTCTCAGGCGTCTTCCATTAGATGGAGGTCCAGCCAGGAGAGGGGCCCGTCCTTTCCCTTAGTTCTCAGTCTTATGTTTGCACCATCTTTTTCAGGATGTGACTCCTTCGAGGAGCTGGGAATAGACGCTTCGAAGAGTCTTGCAGAATCAATGGACGGTGTGTCTTGAAAGAAGGAGGTTTCATTGAGAAGGGGCAGAGAGCAGCAGTCACCGGGGGTTCGTGAGCGGGAACGGGACGAGGCAGAAAGGACACGTGGACCAGCCGAGTGTGTCGTGATGTCCGGAAGCGGCTGGGGGACGGCGGGGACGATGGTTTTCACGTTCACGCGTGGCGGAGGGTGAGGGGCTCGCAGGGTGAGGGTCGTGGGGCTGCAGGGCGGAGGCTGCCGGGCCTGCAATGTCTGACTTGGTCCAGGGCAGGAGGGAAGTGACACCAGGGGCTTCATGTTCTGAGCTCGGGCAGTGAAGGACACTGTGGTGACCCCATATACCCCCGAGACAGTGAAATGAGAAGGCTGAAGTGATGGAGTATGTGCATGGGGACAATTTCAGCTTTGGACTTGCTGACTATTAGGGGCTGATGACCCATTGGGGTGTTCAATAATTGGGGGCGACAAAAAGGGAGCAAAGAATACAAGAGGATCAGAAAATCCTATTTCTCCACCAGCCTGAACTGGGTCCCTGGGAAACATTTCAAAGGCTGGATATTTCTGACCTTGAAAATTCCGAACCAAGAACTTTTTAAAATTAGAGTCCCCGTAACCGCTGACGGACGCCCGGTCTTAGTTTGTGGTGTAATTGGTCTAAACACCTTTGACTCAGAAAGCCATGGTCAGAGACGACCTTTTCTAGAATTCTGGGGGTGGGCCTTATCTCGTCGATCTTGGGGTTCTGCATTACTGAGGGCCTGACTCCGAGCTTTCCATCAAGGCTGCCTGAATACGGTGACAGATACGGAACCAGCATCCACAAGAGTTCTCAGCCCCGGGAGACTAGGAAAATCTCCAAGGCTCGGCGTCTCAGAGAGTGGCATCTGGATGTCGCTGTTTGCAGAAGCTCCCCAGGTCATTCCGACGTAGACGCCGTGTCGAAACCACCAGGCGGGGACCCCGAGCCTCAGGTGCGCAAGGAATCACCTTGGCAGCTTAAAAAAAAAATGTCTGGGTGCCCGAGTCCCCTTCCTGAGATCCCAGCATCAGGAGTTTTCAGATAATCCAGGTGGTACTGCGAGGCCACAGTGGAGGGCCACGGAGCAAGACCCCGGTTGCCCCCAGGCACACGTCCCCATCCCGGCCCGGCCAGGAGGGCAGAGCCGGAACTGCTGTGGGACAACGCGCTTGCTATTTCTGCCGTCGGCGTAACGACCTCCCCTATCGGCTAACTTCTGATAGCAGCGTCTTTCTTCCTGGTTATAATAATGATGCAAGAGGCAGAAGAAACATCACTGGGATTTTCGGATCTTGGGCTGCGTTTGCACCGCGGGCAGCTCGGGAGTTCATGTCTTAACTTGTCCAGCGGAAGCATTCTGAACTGAACTCTTGAAGACCATAAATGGCATTTACAGGTGCTTCTCTCGTGGGGTGGGTGGGCGGAACTCTGCCTAAAACTCTGTGACAAAATGACACGTACACATCTGCAACCCCAGCGTCCTCCAGGAAAATCTGGGACGCGACAAAGACTGTCCACCGATGTTGCAGGGAGAGCTCGTGCCCTGGCACACGTCACTCATTCGTTTTTCTAGCTCACACAGTGCGCATCATTCCTGCCTCTCTAAATCCATACATGTTTTCCACTTATTCTGCACATCTTTAAAAAGCAACACAGATGTGTGTTTCTCTTAAGCTGTGTTTTCTTTTCTTTCTTAAATCTAGTTTTACCCGGAGCTTGTTTAATACGCTACAAAATCTACACATCGGTGGGCGTGAAAAGGAAACACCTCCTCGGCCTGAAAAGCCGCTTCATTCACCAAAACGCTGCTTCTGACCGTTCGCTCACATCGCAGCTTGTCTGTCTGTTGTCTGTCCGTTGTGTCCACGCCGGCTGCCGTGACACGGTGCCAGAGGCTGGGTGACAAACAGGGGACCTTCGTGTCTCGCGGTTCTGGAGGCTGGAAGGCCAGGATCTAAGTGCTGGCAGATTGAGTCACTGGCGAGAATCTTCTTCCTGGCTCAAAGATGGTCACCTTCCCACTGTGTCCTCACACTGTGGACAGAGGGAGAGAGAGAGAGAGAGAGAGAGAGAGAGAGAGAGAGAGAGAGAGAGAGAGAGAGAGAGAGAGAGAGAGAGAGAGAGAGAGAGAGAGAGAGAG
>PVKZ01005548.1:0-51189 GCA_004027375.1 Macroglossus sobrinus | reverse complement strand
GCTTAACCCTTGCAGGCGCGCTGAGCGCGGGAAGGCGGCGGCGGCGGCCAACTTTGTTTGGCTCAGTAAATAAAACCTCCAGCAGAAGGAGTCCGGAGCCCCAGGGAAGGGGAGGACTCTCTCCCCGCCTCGGCGCCGCCCCCACATCCGCCCACATCTGGCCGCAGCGGGGCGTCCGGGGGGGAGGGGCCCGGCCGCGTCCGTGGCCAGTCCCCTGGGCACGAGCCAGGCGGGGAGAAAGGGGGGGGCGCTCGGGTCGGGCGCCCAGGACTCCGGGGGTCCCGCGGCGCCCGCGCGCGTCCCACCCCAGGCCCGGGCCTTGACAGGCGGGCCGGGCAGCCAGTGCGCGCGAGGCGGGGAGGCCGGGCCGGTGCGGGAACCCGATCCGCCCGGGGGCGGGGCCGGGGCGCGGGGCGCGGGAGGCCGGCGCCCGCCCGCCCGCCTCCCCCATTCATTCAGCGGAGCCCGGGGGCCGAGGGGCTCGGCGGCCAGCTCTGCACGGCGGGCGGGAGCGCGGGCGCAGGGCCCGGGCCGAGCGGGGCGCCGCCGCCTCCGCGCCGCCGCCGTCCGCGCGCCACCATGTCGGACCCCGCGGTCAACGCGCAGCTGGACGGGATTATCTCGGACTTCGAAGGTGGGTGCCCGAGCTGGCCCCGGGAGGAGGGCGCCGAGGCCCCCGGGGCGCGACCCCCGGTGGGGTGTCCTCCCGTCGCGCGCGCGCGCGCGCGCACCCCCACCCCGCGTCGCCTACGCCGCGGACCCGGTGTGGGGACCGGTGTGGGGACCGGTGTGGGGACGTTTCCTTCCGTGTATTGTTGTTTGCGTGTGACGAGCAGCGACGGCGGCCCCGAGGGCTGGCGAGGCGTCCTCGCGCCGTCCCCTCGCTCCGGGCTCCCGGGCCTTCGGGGCCCTCGGCCCCGGGGCTGCTGCGGGGGGGGGGGGGTGGCTTCGTTCCTCGCCCCTGCGCCCCGCTGGGGGGGACAGCCCCTCCCCCACGCCGGTTTCGGGGCTGAGCTGAGCGGATCCGGGCTGCCGAGGGCTGCCGAGTGGACGCGGCCCCGGGGACGATGGGATCTCGGGGTGGGGCGCCCCATCGTCCCCTATCCAGGCGTGGGGACATCCTCAGCCGCCTCCCAGAGCCCCGCTGTGTGGGGAAGGAGGGGTCCGCGTGCGGTCGCGGGCAGGGAGCGCGGTTTGGTCCCCCTCCCTTTGCGGGTGGGGGCTTCTCCCGGTGAGTGCGGGCCAGCTCTCGGCCCGGCCTGCGTGCGCGCGCCTGCTGTCCTGCGTCCTTTCGCCCTGGGGAGTAAGGAAAGCGCTCGGAAGGGAAGCGCACACAATGGTCTCCAGCGCAGTCGCGTCGGGGCGGGTTTCTGAGGGGAGGTCCCGCCTCTGCTGGGACCTGGAACCCCCGCCCCTCCGAGGGGCTCCCAGACAGCCTTGGGCAGAGCCCTCTGGTGGGCCGGGGTGGGGAGAATGGGCTGAAAGGAGTTAGGGGCGTCCAGGGGCCGGGCGGGGCCAAGCCCAGCCCAGAGGTCCTCTGACCCAGGACTGGGAGCGGTTCTGGACCCCAGCTGCTCACGGGGCCCACCTGGGGTCCGCCCAGTGCCGGGCACATCTGGGGGCCAGAGCCTGGCTGGCCCCGGGGGGAGCCCAGCCCCGCCCCGCCCCGCCCCGGTGGTTCTGTGGTCCCTGAGCTGGCACGCCCTGTGCAGAGGGCCAGCGTGCTGTGGGTTTCTCAGTGGTGGGGACACTTCAGACTGGCACCAGCTCTGAGCAGGGGCGTTCAGGTTCTGCAGAGCTGCGAGGGCTGTTGCTGGCCACTTGGACCTCTTGGGGTGCATGCTCTTCTTGGGGGCTCCCTGTCTACTTCCTTCTGTTTGCCTCTGCCTGCTCACGTGTGCCCCTCCCCCCACCCCCAGGGAGCAGCTGCTCCCCTATAGCCACTCCTCAAGGGCCCTTCATCTCCCAAATGTCCAAAGGCGAAAGCCAGCCCATCCAGGGACCTTCCGTGCCCATCCCCCTGTGGCAGGCGGGGGAGGAGGCCGGCCCGCTGTCCCTGACCCCAAGCTGTGCTGGCAGGGGGAGGTTCCTGAGGAAGAGTGGGGTGTGATGGGCTGGGCCATGGGCGCCCCGAGGCGGGGTGGGGAGGTGGAGCTTTGAGGGTCTCGTGCTCCTGCTGCTGTCACTGCCCGTGCTATGTAGGTCGCTAGTGCGTCTGCCTCAGTGTCCATCTTCACGCCTCCCCCGACGTGCCCTGTCTGAAGACGCCGGCGGCCTCTGCAGCTTCTTGACCCTCTAATTCAGTCGGAGACAATGGCCTCATTGAGACCGCACTGGGGCCAACAGCTGGCAGCCCTGTGACTCTGCAGGGTGGAGATTTGTCACTGGGGACCCTCTGATTGCCTGTATGCGCTGTGTGCCCTGAGAAGTTTGCAGTGCTCTGACGATGGGGATGCAGGTGTTGGGGGGCCCCCACGTCTGCTTCCCTGCGTGTGAGCGCGTGCGTGCGTGAGTGTGCCTGCCCCCTTGGGGACCAGCCAGGCAGCTTTCGTCCATTCCCCAGGAACTTGGAGCAGAGCTGGGTGTCGGGGACTGGCAGCCTTGGCTGGAAGGACGTGGGGAGGGCGGGGAGGGCATGACCCAGCACAGCCGTGGGTGACCGGAGCTGGCAGAGCCAGGGCAGGGAAAGGTCACCACTGCTAGCTAACCCGAGAAGTCCTCACGGGGGAGGCCGTCCTTGAGCGCAAGTCGGAATTTGCTCGCGGGGGGGCAGGGGAAGAGCATTCCGGCTGGGGCAGCCCGGGCGGCGGGGGGAGGCTGGAATGAGCTGGTCAGTCAGGGGCCCGGGGCATAGAGAGGGGTCAGCGTGTGGTTGTGGACGGCCAGGCGTGCCCGCCCGGAGCCTGGACCAGGCCGGGGAGGCAGCTGGAGTGGCCGAGATCCAGCTAGTTTTGGGGGCGCTGCCCCCGTGGAGTCTTGGTTTCTACAAGGTAGGGCAAAAGGGGTGGTGGGGGAGGGGAGGCTGTTGGGAGACCGTAGTCCCGTGGGGGAGGGGCCTGGCCCTTCATGTGGGGGGGCCACTGAGGCTGATTTTCGTTCGGAGCAGGCTAGGGGGGCCAGAGGGCCCCGATCAGCGTGTTTCTGGGATGACTGGAGGCAGTGGTGGTACCCAGGCCCGAGCACCTGGGGCTGGGTGTGGGTGGGTTCCCGGGGCCAAGCTGCCCTCAGGTGTGTGGGCACGTGTGTGTGTGTGGGGGGGGAGCAACCAGTGCCCCTAGTTAAATCCTGCTGGGAGTCCCATGTTCTGGGCACATCTGCCCCCTGCGCTGGGGACCCCCCCCCATCTCTTTTCATCATCTCATTCCGTGTCTGTCCCTTCCCTGACCCGTGAGGACCCAGGGAGCCCCGCTTCCTGAGGGTGGGACCGTGAGCCACGTCGCCAAGGGAGCCCAGGGATTCGCCTGTCTCCTGTTTTGGACACGTGTTGGGTCCGGGTGCCCCTGGGGATTGAGAGGGTGGCGGTGTCCTTCGTGAACTTGAACCTCCCGCACTGCCTTTCGAGGACGATCTCGGGGCTCTGTGGAGACCTCCCCCGCTGTCCCTCCCCCCCCATGTATTTTGTATTTTGTATCTTGCTGATGTGATTTTATTAGAGCGTCGTTTTCCACTTTTTCTGGGCACAAATGGCCTCAAGGTGACCTCGGCACCCATCCCTGCCTGCGTGACGGGACGGCAGGCGGGGTGACCCCGTCCGCTCTCTCGCTCCTGGTGGGTAGAGGCACGGGGCATTGGGCTTTGTGTTCTTTAGTGAATAGAGACCAAATCTGTTATCGGGAACATTGTTGCAACTCGCGTCTTTGTGTATCAGACCAAATCTGTTATCGGCAACATTGTTACAACTGGCGTCTTTGTGTAACAAAGGATATTCCAAGTGCCAGCTGTCAGCCCACTCCCCGCCCCACCCCAGCCGTGTTTGCTGTAACCAGATTTGCAGGCGGAGAGAGAATCCTGAGAGCCCGTGATGTTTGGGGCAAGCAGACCAGGCGCTCTGGTCCCACAGTCGTGTTCCCGCCCCGGGGGATGTCCGCCCCTCTCAGCCCCCCCCCCCCCCGCTGTCCCCTTAGAGGATCCTCAGGTCACGCTCTGGGTCTGGGACGGGAGAAGGCCTCCTGGGGCGATGGATGTGATCGTGCAGATGTGCCTGCCTGTCCCGGGGCCCAGACACCTCTGGGACATGGGCCCTGCCGCTGAGGGCTCTCTTGTGGGTCTCGGCCGCCCGAAGCGCTGGCCTGGCCCCCCTCGTGTCCAGAGCAAGCGGGGCTCGGGCTCACCTGCCACCTGGATGACAAGGAGGGTGGACGCACATGCCCTGGGGGACAGATGCGCCTCTGTAACCGGAGGGTCGGACCTGGGCCAGGGACTTGGGACAGGCACGTGCCACCCCACGCTGTGGCGCGTCTGTCTGGAAGGGCTTAGGAGGGCACGCTCACGCGTAGGGTAAGCAAGCGGGTGGCGCAGGGCAGCGTCTTGCCCCCGAGCCTTTCAGTCCCCCCCTGCTGGGTGGGGCTGTCCAGCACCGAGCCGGGTCCTGCTGGGTGCTGGGTGCTGCTGCCACCGCTGCTGCTGGAGCCGGGGTGCGGGCGGCTCTGTGCCAGAGACGGTGGGCGTGGCCGCCTCAGCGCCCCCATCGGCTGGTGGAAGTCTCTCAGAGGCCCAGGCAGGGGCCTGTCTGCTCCCTGGAACAGGAGGGTGGGCGGCCTGGCCAGCCCTGCAGACGCGGGGGGAGGGCCCGCGAAGCCTGCCGGGGGCCCCGACTCCGGCAGGGACCTGGGCTCCCGCCGGGCAGACGTTCTGTCTGAGACTACCGCCGCTTTCCTCCTGTCACAGCTGCCGCTGGGGTGACGCGGGCTGCGGGGTTCCTTCCCTGAGGGGTGTTGACCCCGTCTCCTCTGCCTTCCCCTGCACCCCAGTGTCCCGGTGGTGGACTGACTGTACGCCTGCCCAAAGGGCCAGGTGCGGATAGGGACGCAGGCGCAGATAGTGACACAGGCGCATGCTGGACGACTTGCCTGCGGGGACAGGCGGTGGGGATGGGGTCAGGCCACCTGCCCGAGGCTCTGCTGGCCACCAGCCGTCCTGAGGGGCCGTCAAGACGGGGAGCTGGTGTCCAGGAGGGGTGTGCTGGTGGCGGCCACCCTCCTCGTCCAGCCGCCCTTGGTGAGCCCCGATCGCTTCTGGGGGAGCAGCCCCGCCTCTGGCCAGCGGGGAGAGCCATGTCTTTGTCCCCACCGGTCAGCTCCTGGCCAGCTCCGCGCTCGCCTCCCTCGCAGGGCAGGGGAGTCCGGCCCCGGGCGGGGGCCTTGGAGCCTTGTGCCTGGAGAAGTAGTCCGAGCTCCGGGTCAGCTGCGGGCGCCGCGGGGGCACGTGGTGGCCCTTGCCTGGGCCACATCTGTGGGGGAGGCCGTCCTGCTGGGCGGGGCGCGGCGGTGGCCTGGTGGCGCGCCACCAAGGGAAGTGGGAAGGTGTAGGCGACAGGCGTGCCCTGTGGGGCCGGGGGCTCCCTCACCAGGTGACCCCCCTCAGCCCACCCCTCTGCAGCACTGCAGCCTGGGGTCCTGGCGTCAGCCGAGCAGAATGGGGTCCCCCTCCTCCCCCTCCTCACATGCCCAGAGGTCACGGGAGGTCACATTCAGAGATTACCGCCCCCAGCCTGGGTCATCAGTTGAATGCCCCTGGGGCAGGGGGCGTTTGCCTGATGCTTGGAAGTCTCCCTGGGGTACGGCCAGCAGCACGGGGGACCCCCGTGAGGACCTGGGGACCAGGCCGAAGGATCCAGGTTGACCCCAGACCCGAGACGCAGTCCCCCCCGCCCCCAGCCCAAACCAGGTGCTCCCTCTGCTCCCTCTGGGTCTGGACGGGGCTCGTGTGACTTATGCCCACTGCCCGGTGGCACGTGGGAGGTCCTCGGAGGCCTGGTGCTGTGCGTGGAATGACGGGGTGGGGTTGGGGTTGGGGGGCCCTCGTGGGAGACGACGCCTCCAAGGTCAAGGCCCCAGAGATTTCGGTGTTTTGGTTCATCCCAGAAACGGAGGCAAGAAACAGGCTTCTCGACAAAGCCACTGAGGCAGAATGGTGACACCGTGGCCGTCCTTCCAAAGTCCTCTCGGTTTTCCCCAAATTTGGAGTCTCTGTGGGACCAGACGGCCCGGAGCTCCCTGGCACAGGGTCCCAGAAGCCCGAAGATTGTAATCTTCCGGCCAGACGGCCAGCGGCGGGCCCCTGGACGGCCCTGGCGCCCGGGGCATCTCTGGCCTCAGAAATGGCTGCTTACTTTGGTCTCGACAGAGCCGGGGCTCCGTCCAGCCCGGCCCGGGAGACGTTCTAGCAACTCCAGAAGTTCGTTGTCATTTCTTTAAAGCGCTGCCAGGCTCCAGAAGTTTAGACGGAGGGACAGGGGAAGGCCTCGTTTCCAGGGGATGCCCTGGGCCCCCACCCCACGACAGAGCCAGGCCCCCGGGGGGCGGGGGCCCAGCACCAGCAGGCTCTGCCCTGCCTTTCTCGTGTGTTCGTCCCCGTCCACTCTCTTTCCCACGTCCCTGAGTCTCTAACAGCCCCTCCCCATAGGCTGACCCTCCCCTGCTGTCCCCCCCCCCCGACCCCCTCCGTCTATGGGTGAGCCGGGGAGGCCGATGTCAGCCCGAGTGCAAAACCCAGGACACCAAGGGGCCTGGCCTCCAACTCAGTGCTGTGTCTTCCCTGCCCGGGGCTCAGAGCTTCCTGTGCCCTGGTCCCTGGTCCCCCATCCCCGGGAATAAATAGTATCCCGGGCGAGCCGGGTGACGTGCGGGGGGGAAGCAGGCGAGCGACACTCTCCCCCCGCCCATTCCACTCCTGCTCTGGCTGCAGCCTCCGAGGGACCCTCGGACGGGGGTTCGAAGGTTGTTCCCTGGTACGGATGGGGCATGGCCACCCCCAGGGCCTCGGGTCGGGCAGGGGGTGGGGAGTGGGGTCTGTCTCGCGGTCTGGGTCTTGTGTAGACTGAGTAGGGGGGATCCCGGGGGGGGGGCTTTTTCCCTCTTTCCCCTTCAGGAAACCACTTCTGCCCCGTGCCCGGCCCCCTCGCTGCACAAGGAGAGGCCGGAGTCCCTGAGTCTTGGTGGCTATTGTCAGCCTTCCCCTGCCCCTCGAGGGCCACTGGCTGGAATGGGTGCCTTCGAGGGTGGGCTTCCCGCTGTCCCCTGGGGCAAGGCGTGGGGGTCCTGGGCACCGCATAGTGGGAGGCTGCAGCTGAGGGTCCCCCTGGGAATGAGGAAGGGGCCACGGACAGCACCCTCTCTGCCTGGAGGAGGGTAGCTGTGGGCCAGTCTCATCTTCCTTCTGGCGGTGAAATCCCCAGCAGAGTGAGGGGAGCCTGTGCCATCCCCCCCATGCCTGGGCACCAACTGGAGATGGCGGTGTGTCTGGTGTGACACTGGCCTGTGAATTTCCACACTCTCCAGGCAGGAGCTCACTGTACCGCCGGCCCCTCCTTGGGGCAGGAAGCCGGCAGGCGTGAGTGGGCGTAGCTGGCCTGCCTGTCCACATGGGTGGGCAGTTTCCCTGAGGGGCCAGGCCCTGGCCCGTGTCCCCTGGAGGGAGGTGTTATCTGCAGTGAAGCAGACACGTTTTCCTGGCCGGGCTGTCCCCTGCTCCCAGGGGACGGCGTGCTCTGGAAGGCAGCTGGGCTCCGTTTTTCCTTCCGTTCAGGACGAAGTGCTGGTTGGAACCTTCTGTCCCCCAGCCGGGCAGGGGTCCCCGCGTCCGGGAGGCAGGCGGCTTTCGGTTGTCCCTCCAGCAGCTGTCCATGAGCACCAGTTAAAAGCCAGCTCTGTTCTAGGTTTTGGGGGGGGGGGTCCAGGTGTGAGCCTAGGGGTAAGTTGAGGAGGGCTTCCTGGAGGAAGGAGCACCCAAGCAGACTCCTGGGAAGGAGCTTACCAGGCAGAGTCTCTAGACAGATGATGACAGATGATGCTGGCTGGCTTCTCTGGCAATTGAAAGGCCCCGCTGCGCCCACACCTGGCTCAGGTACCCTCCCTCCCTCGGCACTGAGACAGGAGGCAAGAGGAGAGGGCCCAGCTTGCACGCACAGGAGGTGTGAGGAGGATTAAGGCCCCCCCATCTTTCCTCCTGGTCGGAGGCCTGGGAGAGCTGGGAGGGGCTTGAGTAACTCGGGGTGGGAGGGCTGCACCCACTTTGTTAGCTTAGCAGGCTTGGAGTGGCTGCTCTAAGCCGGGGCCTCCCTCAGCAAACCTCAGAAAGGGCTTCTTGGCTGTTTAACTACAAAAGAAACCCTTGGCAGGCATGGGGCCCCCGTGGGGGTGAGATGGGGGAGGTGAGCGTTCATTAGCACCTTTGCAGGCGCAGTGCATGTGACACCTTTGCAGGTGGAGTGCGACAGAGAGGGGTTGACACCGGCAGCGGCGTGGGGGATGGGGATGCTAGTGAGGGAGGAAACCCCCACTCCTCGGGCCTCTGGCTGCAGCCCCCCTGCGGCTGGGCTGGGGGTGGGGGATTCACATCTCCTGATAGTTAAGTGCTGGAGCCAGGCTCCCGCAAACAGCTGCCCTGGAGCCCGCTGTCAGGCTCCGGCCGCCCTCCTCCCTCCCTCCCTCCCTCCCTCCCTCCCTCCCTCCCTTCCACATTCCTTCTCTCTGACCCAAGCCCAGGCCCTTCCAGCTGTTTCCCCTTCGCTCCTCCTCGGACCGAGCTGGTTCTTGTTATATTCCGTCGTCATTTTCTTTCTTGAGCACCTACTCGGCGCCAGGCACTGGACTGGGCACTTCGTCCTCCAGGGCCCCGCAAGGTGGACAGGCCGCCGAGGCTCGCTCCGGTCACAGCTGGCCCGAGACCACACTGGGAAGGCACAGACTCGGGTCACCCGTGCTTGCATCCGTGGGTCACTCCTTCCTGCTGAAACCTGGCCTGTGGCTGTCCCCAGGGCCACCTCCCGTGGGCTGGCCCTGCCTGGTTGGGACAGAAATGTCAGTCTACTATGGTTGTGGATGGGGACAGTGGGGTGTCCAGAGCCTGGGGCCTGAGGCAGGGGCTGCCTCTGCTCCGATGTCAGTCCACCTTGCACCTGTGCAGGGCTGGCACATGGGGTCAGCTTTAAGGGGCCGGGGTGGGAGCTGGGGGCAGAGTGGAGCGACGGTTCAGCACGCTGGCTCAGATCCGGCTTCGCCCTTGCCCGCGCTGTGACGCTGGTGGGTCGTTGGCCTCTCTGCCTCGGTTTCCCTTCTGTAAAAGCGGGGACGAGAGTAAAATCCCCTTCACAAGAACCGAGCGGCTGCTGTGACAGAAACAGTTAGAACAGCGCCCGGCGAGTGCTGAGCGCTCCACAAACGTGGACTTAAAAATATGTAAAGCAGTGGACCCGTCTTAGACGGACGGGAGGTAGCAACGGCGCCCCCGGCGCCCTGCGCCCGTCTCAGCTCGGGCTGCGGTAACCGTGCCGCAGACTGGGGCTCAAACAGTGCACCTTCGTCTCCCACAGCTCTGGAGGGGGCACGTCCAAGGCCATGCTCCCAGCGGATTCGGTGTCTGGGGGAAGGCTCCCTGCCACTGTCCTCCCAGGCAGAAGGGGTCTCATCTGCGGGCAGTAAGGCCACCAGTGAGTGACGGCTCCACCCTCCTGTCCTCCTCACCTCCCAGAGGCCCCAGCTCCTGGTACCATCACGTCGGGGGTTAGGATTTACACAGAGGCCCTCGGGGGATCCAGGTTCAGCCTATAGCAGGGACAGACGTGAACGGCTGCTCCTGCCCTCAGGAGGGTGACAGTCTTAGGGGAGGAATGTGATCACAGGATCACGGGGAGACTGGAGGCGGGGCTGGAGCCCGGCAGGAGACTTCCTGGACGCCAGCACGGTGCGGTCCTGCCCATCCGGGTTTCTTGGGGCAGATGAGCTGAGGCGAGTGTTATCATGTTGACCCGGCTGCTTGGGCCTCGTGTGTGTAGGGTGGCCTCGGCGTGGGCCTTGGGCAGGTTTTGGGATCTTGTGACTGACACACCCCCTCGTCCCATGGACCTCTGCCCCCAGCAGTGTCCAGAGTGTCCTTTGGGTGTGTACTGACCCGGGAGCCGAGCGGTGGTGGCCGAGGCTGGGTGTCGACCTGGGGTGACTCTCCAGAAGGTGTGGGCTGCTGAGCTGGTGGCTCCAGGGTCCCCTGGCCAGGGATCCCCAAGAGAGGGTTGGTTGGTGCTTAGGGCACTCATGGGATTCTCAGGAGGGGGTGGGGTGGTGGCAGGAGAAGGCTTGTGAGCCACGGGAAGGCAGAGGTCCTTGCCCGCCTGCCCCTCAGACGCACCCTGGGGTGCCAGGCCCACCCAGCCAGCCCTCCTGGGCCAGAACCTCCCCAAGGCGGGGGCGGGGGGTGGGGCTCAGCAGTCTACTGTTTAACGAGCTCCAGAAGTGATTCTGATCCACAGTCAGAGCTGAGAACGATATGGAACCAGAACTTGAGAACCATAGGGATTTAGAGAGAGAGGGTGAGAGCAAGGATGCAAGCAGAGAGAGTCGCGCTAACGCCGTGAGGTGAGACGCACCCAGCGGTGTCACTGCCTGGGACCGCTCTGAAAGCTCCCGGGACACACGCACGCACCGCCAGGGCCTTGGGGTGGCGTCTGCCGAGACACGGGAGCCGCATGCGGGTCCTGCGTTCTGCCCCTTTAGCCTTCTCTGTCGTTTGCAGGTTTTCCGCTTTGCACGTAAACCGCTTTTTATAGTCAGGAAGAGAGCAGTCGGCGGTATTGTTAAAAGTTTATTTTCAAAAGGAAAGTCAACTCGTCCACCCCTGTCTCCCACCGCTGAGGGACCTGGGAAGTGACTGACAGCCCGCTGGTCGATGGTGGCAGAGCCCGGGCCCCTGGGCCCCGGCTGGCTTTTCCAGGGCGTCTCTGCCGCTGGGATCCGTCAGGATCCTCCGGGATCCGCCGGGATCCACCTCTGCTGGAAAGTGCCACAGAGGAAGGTGTCCAGAGCTCGGCCTGGGGTGGGGGTAGGCAGCTGGCCCTCCCGTCCGCCCCTGGCCCTGCCCTCCCCATCCGCCCCAGCCCGGCCCCGCCAGCTCTGCTCAGGGTGGCCCTTGCTGGACCTGGTTGTGGGGCGGTGAGGGGACCCTGGAGCTGGTGGCACATCGCAACGTGGCCTTCACGGGGCCATCTGGTATCTGAGCTAGAGGGGGCCTTCCAGTCCGGCCCTTCCTGTACTTTCCCAGGAAACTGAGGCCGGAGGGGTCACTGCCTGGCTTGGGCGGGGCCCAGTTGGCGCTTGCGATAACTCTGCGTCTCACCCCAGCCGCCTCCACAGAGAGTCCCCCTGCCACGCTGAGCAGTTACGCCGAGGACAGCTGGGTGAAAATTCCCCATTTTCAGCTCAGAGAAGAACGGTGTCCGCCTGCAGCTCCCTTTCCCGCGGTCTCCCGGAGGCCTTCAGGCTGCTGGGGTGGGTGGGCTCCCTGCTGGTGCGACAGGTGGGTGGGGTCTTGGTCCTCTCCCTGCCCAGCCAGACCCCTCGTGTCCTTGAGGGCAGAGACCAGGTCCACTCTGCCCCCCGAGTCACGGCAACCGACACCCGCAAGACCGCCTCGGTGCGTGCAGGGACTCGGGGCCGCCTCACCCAGCCCGGCTCAGCCGGGTTTGGGTCCTGCCTTGGGAGCCGCTGCCCCCCCCCGCCCCGTCCCTGCCCCACCCCCACTCTGTTCCTTGCAGAGCCTGGGGCATGGCTGGACTCTGGGGTGCTCGTCTGACCCTCCGAGCAGGGCCTGAACTCTGCTCTCTGGGGTCACCGTCCTCTGTAATTAGACCACAGCTCATACTGGCTCGGGCAGCGCCTGCCGGCCGCCGGCCCCCGGGCACAACGCAGAGAGCCCCATCTGTCCCTCGGCGGGCGGCCTGATTGATGGAAGGCCCCCCCACCTGGGCCAGGTGGCCCCTGTGGGTTTTGTGTGTGTGTGTGTGTGTGTGTGTGTGTGTGTGTGTGTGTGTGCGCGCATGCATATTTTAAGTGCTTTTGCCATTTCCCCCAGTGGTCAGTGGGGTGAAGAGGGCAGGGCCCCCACCTGTGTCTCTGGGCTGAGGGCAGACAAGGGGAGAGTAGCCGCACCAGGGAGCTGGACCGTCCCGATGGTCCCTGGCCGGAGCAGGAGCATTTATGTGACCCATGGCCGGGGAGTTGGGCCGGGTCTCGAGTCGCATTCACAGGGCTGCGGTTGGCGTGCTCGGGGGAGAGGAGGTGGGAGGCCGATGCAGGGGTGAGTGGAGAAGTGGGTGGGGACCCCGGTGAGGGCCTTGGAGCCGCGGGGACTGTGATGCTGGGTTTTGAAGTCAGGCACCCCCCAGGGGCTGCCTCCTGCCCTCCGCTGCCTTTTATCAGGGAGCCTTTGACCTGTGAGGCCCGGGAGGTCATCTGTCCCCTCCCGTCCCCGAGGAGGGCCGCGCCTGGGCCTCCCTGCCCCCTTTGAGGGAGAGACTGGCAGGCCACCTCCTCACTGCCCGCCCCGGCGTCCCCACGCCGGCCCAGGAAGCCCTCGCTCGTCTCACCTGTGTCTGAGCTGGCACTGGGCTGGCCCGTTCCCCCGGCCGTCCCGTCTCGTCGGTGGAGAGAGCCAGCAGCGGGTGTTGGGGTGGGCGGGGGGCTGCCAGGCCAGTCCATCTGTGACAGGTCCTCCTAATTGTGCTCACGTTCCCATCTCTTTGACTTCGTCACGGTGAGAGGGACTATCTCGGGGCGACTTTTTCAAAGTCCGCCTGGAGTGATCCTGGCGTCGTGGGAACCAGGGCCCGGGGCGGGCGGGGGGAGCAGGCCGGGGGACACCCCATCCACGCGAGCTTGCCCTCGGCGGGAGGGGCTTTCGACGACAGGCCCCAGGCCTGGGACGTGGCCTCCTCGGAGCGTGTCACGAGGCCCTGGCTGTGCGCTGTGCGGAGAGCTTTCTGGAAGCTCTGAGGTGGCTCCCCCATCCCTGGGCCATCCCCCCAAGACCCTTCTCCGGTGAGGGGAGGGGCAGGCACCAGGAATTTACCCGCCATTGGTAGGGCCACCAGGTAACTTATTGCCCCAATCGGGACATTTTGGGGAGTGAAAAGGATGCTCTGAATAATGATGAGCTAGGTCCCAGGTGAGCTGGGCGCATGGGCCCCTTGCCCCAGGCGGACGAGGGGAAGCCCTGAGGCCCGTGGGGGCCGGCTGGGACATGGCGTTCGGGGGCAGACGGGGGACAGGCTCCCTCCTGCCAGGCGGATCCCGGGGCACCGCGGCCCCTGCGCAGAGCTGGCGGATCGCAGCGGGAGGTGGCTCAGCATCGGGGGGCTGACGAACTTGAGTGCATGACCTCTGCGGTCCCCAGACCCGCCCTCTTCTCTGTGTTTCGTTCTGGGGGGGCGGGGGGTGGGGGGGTGCCGGAAGCAATAGAAAATGAGTCTGTCACACCCAGTCCCAGAGGCCAGGGGTCCGAAACCAGGGTGAGGGCACCGTGGTCCTCCAGGGGGCTGGGGGAGGGGGATCCTCTGTAGGCCGCTCCCGGCTTCTGCTGCCGGGTCAGGCCGTGGGACCCTCGGCATCACTCCCGTGAGCCCCGCCCTCCCTGGCCTCCTGTGTGTCTTCTTTCCGATCTCTTAAGAAGACCCCATCGTGGCGTTCAGGGCCCACCCTAATCCAGGACAGTCTCATCCTGAGATCCTGACCTTCGTCACACCTGCAAAGACCCTTTTCCCAAATACGGCCGCTTTCACGGGTTCTGGGGATTCGGACGCAGACGTACCCCTTTGGCGGCCGCTGTTGGACCGCTGTCCTGCAAACAGGGCACGGCGGGGTCTGGGGTCCGTGGTACAGGGGCCGGGTAGCACCCCTTGTGCCCCTCTGGGTGGACCAGCAGCGGCGAGGCTGGGTCTGCTTGTGTCCTCATTTGCCAGGTTTTGCCTGAGAGCTTTTTCCAAGGAGAGAGAGAACCAATGAATTTGAGAGTTCAGAGAAGGCCTGGGACGGCGAGGACCAGCTGTGACCGCAGCTGCCCTGGGCGCCCTGCCCGTAGCCCCGAGGTCGTGTCCCGAGCCAAGGGAGCAGGGACCCCTGGCACTTCTCTTCCGGCCTTTGCACTCTTTTCATGCCTGATCCTGGCTGCCCTGCCCCGTAGCTGCATGGAGAGTCCCCTGCGGAGAGTGACACAGCTTCTCCTGCAGCCTGGGGGGGTGGGGGGAGGGGCCGGCCAGTTTGTTTCTCTTGGCCGGTGGAGGAACCCCAGCCGGCAGGCATGCCAGGCCTGCTGCTTCTCACGTCCCCATTCCAGAGCCTTCCAGAGCCTGCAGGCCGGGACGGGCCTCCCAGGTGGGGCCGTGATGAGGAGGGGCCCTTGGGGTGTGCCTCTCAGGCCCAGAGGGGGAAACACCGGAAGCAAAAGAGAGTCACTGATGTAAATGTGTGTGGGGTGGCCTCCCCCGGGCCAGAGAGACCCCGTGGTGAGCCTCAGCGACACTGTTGGCTCCCCAACCTGGGCTAAGTGGAAATGGGCCCAGGAGGCATAGGCCAGACCCCTGGAGAGGCCGGGGCGGGCACTGAAGGGCTGGCCTGCGTCTGGTCCGGGGAGCCGGGGGCTGCGTGCATGCCGCCCACATGCCTGGGCCACCTGCAGCCCACGTGTGCAGATAAGCCCAGGGCGGCCTGCAGCCCCTGGCCACCATGCTGGTCTCAGACCATGAACTGGAGCCTGGGGCAGGATGGGCTGGCCTTGGGCCTGGCGCCGGACATGACCCCGGGCTGCGTCTGGCCCTGCCTGAGGCCCAGCCAGGCCTGGTCTCGGGGAGCAGAGGGACAAGGCCGAGGGGAGGACTTTGAGCCGTAGGCACCAGCTCTCGCCGTCCTCCCTTCCCTTCTGTGGACTTTGCCTTTTGTTGATCAACAAGCGCGCTCCTCGGCGGGAAGCCCCGGGCCAGCTGGCGGCTGCTGACCGGGCCGTTCTCCGACTTCCTTTCGGACTGTTTTGCTTCCTGAGGACACCTCCCCCCCTCCCCCGCACACACACACACTTTCCCCATCTGCATCCTCCTCTGTGTCCAGCCTGCCTCCCCCACACCTGCTCCCGTAGCCACCCTCCCTCCACCGGGCCCCAGAGGCAGCTCCTCAGACAAGGATTCGAGAGCTAGGAGACCCCCGTGGTCCCCGAGGGGGAGAGACAGAGGCACGGTGGCCTGCCAGGTGCATCACCCAGCACGTTAGGGCCTGGACCGCGGGAGCTCGGCCCCACCGGGGTACAGAGGGGCTCTGCACCATGGTCCCCAGAGTGGTCCCACCCTGGCGGTGTGGGGAGCGGTGCCACCCCTCCCTGTCTTCTCTCCGGGGCATCAGGTGGCCACCAGGAGAGGACCCCCGGCAGGGGGCCAGATGCTGGCCATGGGTGTGATGGATGTGGGCCAGGCAGCTGCAGCTGGGTGAGTGGGTGACCACTCACCCAGGGGCGCACACCCACCCACGGGTGCACACGCGCAGGTGCTAACTACACCAGCAACTACACCTCTTCCGTCTTCTGTGCTGCTCCATGCCCCACAGCCAGACCCCGCTCTGCATACGCTAAGGCCCTGCCTGAGTCCCCCCAACCCCCACCGCACAGGGCCAGGGTCTTGCGCTGAGGCTGGTGGCCACAGGGATGCAGGAACCGGGGGCTGCACCCCAGCCGTTGCACAGGCTCTGGGCTCCCGCAGTGGCCTGCAGTGGCCTGGGGGAGGGAGCCTGGCACTGCCCCTCTGGGTTTCCACGGTCCCTGACCCTGGTTCACCAGTGGCCACTGTTTCTTCAGGGTCAGACCTGCTCAGCTGCCGCCTGGGCGGGGCTCGGTTGGAGCAGGGTGGGTCTTCCTGGAGCTTGAGCCAGAATCAGAGTCAGACCCGACCCTGGGTGGGTAGCGGCCGCAGTGCTCCTCTCGCGGGGGCAGCATGTGGGTTTGTGTTGACCGTGCGTTTCCTCGCGTGCCATTTGTCCCATGCTGGAGCAGGGCTTCGTGGCTCACCCATATCCCCTCCTTGGGCCCCCTGTGTGCACCAGGAAGTGTCAAATGGCCCTCGGCTGCAGGCCCGTTCCTCCTTAAACAGCCCCAGATCCGGGCTGTGCCCGCTACGACCCCCCCCATGGGCGGGGCCCACGGGAGGTTAGCATCTGGGGGGCGGGCTCTGGCGGTCCCCGCAGAGGTTTGGGGGGCTGGAGAGGGCCACGCTTTGGGGCGGGGCAGGGCTGGGCTGGCTGCGCAGGTTTGATGGTTCTAACCCCTGAAAAGAATAAGTGACCCACGTTGCGTGTTGCATGTTGGGAAAGGCCGGAGCATCTCACGGAGAGGATCACCCACCGCGATCCATCCGGAGACAGCCGTGCTCTGCGCATGCGCGCGTGTTCTGCGCGTGCGCACCGCACATGCGTGCGTGCCAGATGAAGTCAGGACCTTCGCGTGCACACATCTTGCGTTCTCCTGTTGTTACTTCATAGTCTTAGCATTTCTCATCTTCAGAACCGATTTCCATGACTGCATAGGGCTTTGCCGCATGTGGGTTTAGAAAATCTGAGTAAACTTGAATTGTCTCCAGCGTTTGCTAGTTAAATGCTGATGCAAATGTCCTCAGACCATAAATCTTAGTTCTTCTGATTCTCAGCTTGGGATGGATGCCCAGCGTGGCCCACAGTTGCATAAACAGCCCTGGGGCTCTCGGTGGATGTTGGGGAAGGGTTTGGGGGGTCAGGCAAGGTTCCTGCCTGTCTTTGGGGTGGACTTGAATCCAGCGGAGAGGACAGGGTATAGGCAGAGGTGGGCACCCCCGCCCGACAGGGCTGGCAGCGTCCCTCCCACCCAGTACAGTCGGGCCCATGGTCTGCCCAGTCAGTCATCAGATCCGTTGTCACAGAACAAGCATCTCATGAGCACTCTTGCTCGCTTCCGGGGTGCACGTGGACACCCCTTGGCTGCCTCTGCCTCCGCAGGGAGGTGGAGGATGAGTGAGTAGGTCACACCTATCCCAACCCTCCCCCGCCCCATGGGGAGGGTTTTTCTAAGGAGCGTGGCTGTGTGTGTGTGTGTGTGGGGGGGTCCCAGTGCTGGCTCAGGACCCCGCTGCCCTTGGCCATGTTATCAGCAGGCGTTGACAGGGCCCACAGTCCGCATGCAGCTAAGGATGTGGTTTTGCTTGACTCACTGTGTTTTTAGAGGGGTGTTTTGCTTGGTTTGTGTCAGCATCTAAAAACCAGGAAACAGCATATAAAACAATCCAGATTTGCAGGTTCTCCTGAAGTCTGCAGCCCTGGCCACCTTGGACCCCACAAACCTGCGCATCCCCCGAGACGGGGTGCAGGATGACATGCCAGCTCTCCACATCCACACAGGGACGTGTCCAGTCCCTCCCTGCCGGGCCTCTGGCATGGTTGAGCTTTGCAACCCAGGATTTTGTGCCCTCTGTCCACTGAGAAGGAGGGGTGCCCGGGGCTTAGAGACAGCCACGCGGGAATGCACATCTGGGGAGCTGGTAGTTCAGGGCCTTCTGTGCTTGTGCCCACCCCCAGCATCAAGCCCGCACGCTCCCCGACCTCCGCCCCTCACAGCCCCCGACTAGGCCCTGGTTTTCTGAAGAAAGTGTGCGTTTAGCTCTGTTGCTAAGACTGGGACCAGGAGAGCCATGGTTGGGGGCTCGGGACCAGCTGCGTCCCTGGGGGGGAGGAAGTGGTGGGGTCCCCTGGAATCCCAGGCTCTGGAGTCTGGTGAAACGAGGCAGGAATGGGGTGGGGTGACATGCGGGCCTGCCGTAGGCCAGGCTGGGAAGGAGCTGGTGAGTGTTCCTGCCACGTCGGCCCCTTCCTGCTCTGGTCTTTATAACTGGTGGCAGCTGGTTCTCGTTTGGATCGTGGCGGCAGGCAGGGGCTGTGGGGATGGCGGCTTCCCAGGCACTGTCCCCACAGGCTAGGAGGGGGCGGGGCCTGATGGTGGTGGTGGGCGGCTGGGCGGAGACGCTGGGTGGAGACGCTGGGCTGTGGGGTGGGGGTGGGATACTCAGCGTCCTGTAGGGGCCTGGGTCTGGCTAGGGGCAAGTGGCACGGGACGGAGGCAGATGGGAGCCCAGGGTGAGGCGTAAGAAAGCCGGGGGGGCATGGGCCACGCTGGGGCTCCCCGTTATCCCACCAGAAACTGTGCAGCCATGGGATTCGAACCCTGGGCCTTAGCGTCAGAAAGATGCATTTGCTGGCTCTGCCAGTGGACACGTCGCATGAGCACGTGGGCCTCAGTTTCCCCGTCTGCACCCGGGGGTGGATGACAGCAGTATGTACGCCACCCGGTTCTCGGGAGGCGTCGGTGGTCTTGCCCGGTCCGTGCCCCTTAAACGTCCCAGTGTCGCCGTTTGTGTCATCAATCCAGCAGTGTCCCCTCGCGTTGTAATTCTGATGGGTTATGGTCGCGGCTGTACAGTTATCATGGGGATGTGTCTGCAGGTGGCAGTGGTGATGGCGTGTTTGCCGATGGCGCCCGCGTTGGGTGGAGGCAAGGAGGGATGAAGGAAGGAAATTGGAGGTGCCATGAGCCAGGACCTCCTGTTGGAACACGCCGGTGGCAGGCCCACACCGTGGCCAGGCCGAGATCCAGAGGCTGGCGTCCCCCGGGCTCCAGCCTTCCCTCTTCCTCACCCAGAACGCGTGATCGCTGGTGCCGCCGAGGCCCCTGGTAGAGGGTGGCTGTCCCCTCTTCCTTCTGAGCGGTCCAGGGGGTCCTCGTGGCGCCGTCCCCTTCCGACGTTCACCGTGGTGAGTGAGTGGGGTTCGCGAGCCGTCCACTCATCACACCCTCCCCTCTCTGTCTTCCAGCCTTGAAAAGATCGTTTGAGGTCGAGGAGGTCGAGACACCCAACCCCACGCCACCCCGGAGGGTCCAGACGCCCCTGCTGCGGGCCTCCCTGGCCAGCTCCAGCCAGAAATTCCAGGACCTGGGCGTGAGGAACTCGGAGCCCGCCGCCCGCCATGTAGACTCCCTGAGCCAGCGGTCCCCCAAGGCCACCCTGCGGAGGGTCGAGCTGCCGGGGCCCAAGGCCGAGCCCGTGTCCCGGCGCACGGAGATCTCCATCGACATCTCGTCCAAGCCGGCGGAGGCAGCCGGCGCCACCGCCGGGCCGTCGCGGTTCGGGCTGAAGCGGGCCGAGACGCTGGGCCACAAGACGCCGGAGCCTGGGCCCCGGAGGACGGAGGTGACCATCGTCAAGCCCCAGGAGCCGGCTCACCGGAGGATGGAGACGCCCGCCTCCAAGTCTCCCGAGGTGCCCGCTGCCCCCACTGCTGACGCCGCCCCCAAGAGGGTGGAGATCCAGGTGCCCAAGCCAGCCGAGGCGCCCGCCTGCCCCGTCCCGGCCCAGATCCTGGAGAATTCAGAACCCACCCCCACGTCTCAGCTGCAGAGCCGGCTGGAGCCCAAGCCCCAGCCGCCTCACGCCGAGGCCGCACCCAGGAGCCAGGAGGGTGAGTGCAGGGCGCGGGTCATCTGCGCTGTGGGGTGGGGTGGGGGGAGCTGGCGTTGCCGTGGGTCTCGGCTGAACTGGGGGGAGGGGGTCATGCTTCCGTGGGGACCTACACGTGTCCGAAGGCTCAAGGGAGGGACTGGCGGCTCCGTCTGTCCACGGGGGGTGGACCAGGATGCAGCAGGCGGGACTCGAGCTGGACTGGGGAGAACTGCCGGGTTCTGAGGGGCCCCTTTGCTGGTTCGCGTGGCCTCCGGTGTGTGCGCCCAGGACGGTGGGGAGCCATGAGCCTGGAAAATGAGGGGCGTGGCAGGTTTGAGGCTCAAGGAGGTTCTCACGTCCCAGGGGTCGCTGGGCAAACGTGAGGCCAGCTCAGGAAGAATGGGGGGTGGCCTTGCAAGTGTCCAGCAGAGGCCAAGGCCATGGGCGGGGGCGGGGAGCAGGGGTTTCTGTCCTCCTGAGGTTTTGCACTAGGGGGTCACCCCCTCAGGGAGAGGGTTGTGGCTGGAAGCAAAGGGAACAGGGATGTCTAAATCTCTGCACCCCGAGACTATCAGGGCCACGGGAAGGGGTTCTCAGGCTGGGGGGCCCCATGATAACTGTAGCTCCATTTGAGGGTGCTCCTATGCTGAGGGGTGTGGGAGGAAAGCGATGAGGGGCTTGGGTGCTGTCCTCGGAGGACCCCAGTCCCGACGTGCTGACACGGGGGGCTTGTGGGGAGGTGGCACCTGTCCCCGCTGGGCCCTGGACCGCGGTGCCGTGTACGGGAGCCGGCCGAGCCGTGAACCCCACAAACTCCGGGTCCATTCTGGTGCCAGGCTTGTAACTCAGTGGACGCTGGACCAAGGGTTCTTTGGGCTGGACAGACAGAACATTCTGAGTTTTCGATTTGCCTTTTCGACGTTATCACTCTTAACCGTGGTAAAATACAGGTCACTTAAAGTCGGCCGTGTGAAGCATTTTTAAGCGTGCAGTGGAGTGACGTCAGGGACATTCACGGGGTTGTGCCGTTATCCATCCGTTCATCTCTAGAACGTTCTCTCCTTCCAACCTGCAGCTCCGTCCCCGTTCAACCCTAACTGCCCCCTCCTCGCCTCCGCCCCCAGGGGCCTGGCTCCCGCCGTCCACTCTGTGTGCGAGGACCTGACCACCTGGGTCCCCGGGGAGCGGAGTCGCACGGTGTCTGTCCTCTGCCGGCCGGGTCATCTTCGGCCCTCGCGGTTCATCCGTGTCCTCACGGGCGTCGGAATTTCCTTACTCTCTGAGGCGGACGCTCAGAGCTGTGCAGAGCGCTGTGTGCGTGTCCAGCCGTCGGTGGACGGCCACGTGTGCGTCCGTGGCCGTGACCCCCACGGAGCCGTGACTGTGACCCCCACGGAGCCGTGACCCCCCCACAGAGCTCCTCTAGCACCCACTTTCTGTTCCTTTCGATTTTCCCTTTCTGAATTTCCCAGGGCTCAGTGGACCTGGGGACCTGGGCGGGGGTGTTGGGGGCGTCGGGGGTGGGGCGGCCGTGTTCTGTCCCACACACACTTGACTGAGCGTGGGGGGCGGGGGTGGGGAGGCCGGGACTGACCTCCTCACGGCCTGGCCACACCGAGTAGCCCGGGACTAGAAGACTTGGGGGGCCCCTTCCAGCCCCGGTGTGTGTACGCGTCTGTGTTCTCGCCGCCGTGTCCCCGACTTGCCCCTGCGAGCCCCCTCCCCTTCTCCCCTCCCCTCCCCGCCCAGACGTGGGGGTGCTGCGCGCCCCGGCCAGGGCCCTGCCGTGTTTGGGGAGTGGCCGGCGGCGGCCGTTTCCTCGTGGTCTCCTGTTGGTCCAGGGCCTTGGGCATCGGATTCGCCGTGGGTGAGGCGTTCACGCCCAGCCCCGTCAGGATGTGCGGGGGGCGCGGGCATCACCGGGTCATCCGGGTTTCGGCGGCAGCTGGTGCTGGGTGCGCAGGGGGGTGGCCCCGGCTCTGGGGGGCGGGCGGGTGGGGGTTCTGCTCAGGGTGTCGCCACCCAGGGTTGTTGGGAGGGCGAGTGGGGTGCAGGATGACGGGGACCGGCCCAGGAGCGGCGCTGGGGAGGCTTCCGGGCGCCGGGGCCCCTTCCCCGAAGGGCTGGAGACCGTAGGATTTCATGGGGCAGAAGATGGGGGGAGAGAAGCGTCCGCAGTCCAGAGGTGTTGGGAGCCTGGAGCAGGCGGGAGCTGCAGAATTTCTCTACGGGGAAGAGTTTAAATAAATGTCCAAGCGAGCGTGAGAACGGAGTCCTCAGCCTCCCAGGCCCCGGTGTCCCTCGGGGAGCAGTGGGCGCGGGGGAGGTCCAGCTCCCTGTGGAGGGGCCGTGGCCAGCACGCCTGTCCCCCGCCCTGGGGCCCGAGCTGGGGTCGGGGGATGTGCCCGTCGTGGGTGCACGTGGGAGACCTCACACGCCTGCCGGCGCCCCGCCCCCCACATCCGGGCATCTGGGGGGGGCGGAGCTCTGAGACTGGTACCCACCCGGGAGGACCCGTGCGCGGCCAGACGCGCTCGCGTTGGGTGGGGGTGGGTAGGGGGTGCAGACGCTGCCAGGAGGAAGGGAGCACAGCCCGGGCCGCCCGCTTAGGGAGGGTGTTTCCCTGACAGCAGCACTCAGAGCTCGCTGTGGGGTGAGCTGCCCCCGGTGCGTGGGGGAGCCCCCTGCGGACGGGGGCCCCGGGTCCTGGGCAGGACAGGACGGGACGGGGGACGGGTGGCGCCTTCCCGATGGAGGGGTGCTCCCAGAACCCATCGCAGCGTCTTCTGGAGGCCCAGGTCCGTGTTCCCGCCCAGCCCCCATGCCATCTGCTGCTTTCTCTCTCTCTCCCCGTCGCTGGTCACGGTCTGTCCACCCCTCCCTGGGCCCCGCTTCCTGTTCATCCCTCCTGCAGGCCTGGCACGCCCATCCCCTCCCACCCTTCCGCCGGGGGCCGGGTGGGGAACTTCAGGAAGCCCCCCACCCCCACCCCGCGGGCCCTGCTCTGACCGCACACTGTCCCTTGCACCTACCTGAGAGCCAGCTGGCACGGCAGGGGCAAAGGATGGGGTGGGAGCTCGGGGGCTCGGCGCCCTCTGCCTCCGCCTCCAGGAAGCCTTCAGGCTGCGGGCCCCCGGCTGAGTGTCTTCCTAAACACTGATGATAAACTGTTGCCCACCCTGACCCGTCCCTGGCTGCCCCACCCTGGGGCCCCCACGGCCATTTACACACTCGTCCCATCTCCTGTCCCCCATCTCCCTGCTCCCCACGTCCAGCTCCCGCTCTGGACCTCTCCCGGCCTCCCGCAGGCCACCTGTCCTCACGAGGGCTCTGCTCTGACCTTCCGACCCCCGACCTTGCTCCCCGGCACAGCGCTACCCTCCGAGCTCCTGTGCACCCTTCAGAGCCCAGCTCAGGATGGCACCTCTTCCAGGAAGCCCCCCGACTGCTGGAGGGAGCCTCATGTGCTCTGGCTTCCATGCTTTTTTTGCATCTTTCTCATGCATAGTATCTCGTGTTGGGCTTTGAATGAAAATTATTTGTGTATGATCCTTCTTTTCTTCTGCTAGAATTTTTAACACAAAAGTAATTTTTTGTAGCACTTTTTCTTTCAAATTCAGAAAACACAGGTCTTAGGAAGGAGCTAAAATTCACGTGTAATCCAGTGATGTCCATTCTTTACGTTTGTCACAGAGTCTTCAGAATTCTCTGGATGATTCTAGGTTCCTTGAGGGTGGGGGGGTGTTGTCTTTGTTTTGTTTTGTTTTGTTTTAATCCCATGAGATACTTAGTCAGTAATTTGGACACAGTTCTCTTTTTTGTGGCTCGTGTAAGCAGACGCAGCACCTCTGGGACCCCAGGGGACCCGCCAGGGTCCAGGCAGACCCTTTTCCTGGTCAGCTAAGAGCCCCCAGGGCTGACCCGCTCCCCTGTGGCCTGCTGGGTTCTCCGTTTGTGAGGCTGCTGCCCCTCCGTGGACCGGGCACCCTGCTTGTCCCTTGGGCCATCCTTGCGCCTCTGGTGGCCCAGCCTCTGGGTGGGAACAGCCTTGACTTCTCTCCGGGGTCTCTGCTCTCCCCATAGCCTCTGTGGAAGGCTCTGGGTGGGGCTGGGCTGCAGGATCCAAACCCTGTCTGCAGGGTGGGGTGCTGGCTCTGCCTCGCCCTGAGACTCCCTCCCCCTCGGGCTGCAGGGCTGACACCAGCCAAGGTTCCCGAGGCTACCTTATAAGGCGGCTGTGTTTGCTCGCGCATGGGGCTGGTTCTCTGCTGTTTGGATGCTCCCGGGAGGCCCTGGGGAGGCCAGGGTGACCGGGCGTGTGGCGAGCGGGCACCCCTGACTGGCGGCGCCCTGCCGAGCTCACGGGCGTGGCCTGGCTCTGCCCAGTGGGACTTTGCTTTGCCTCAGTTTCTCTGTCGGAGGGGGAGGGGCTGGGCCTGCTGGCCCAAGGTGGCCCGAGCTCTCCAGGGGCAGGCCAGGGTGGCGCCAGGGGTCACTCATGACACAGGGCATGATATTGGGGCGGGCAGACTGAGTGAGTGTCTCAGCGGGGTTCCCCTCCGACTAGGGACATCTGGAGGTCTCCTGGGTCCCTGAGGAAGTCCACCCTCGAGTCGTCCCAGACGCCCATTCCCTCCTAGCTTGGGAGCTGGGGTCCCCCATGCATGGGGGACAGAAGGACCCTGCTGGACGTGTGGCCAGACCCAGGTATCTTCTTCAAGGTGGGGCCGAGTAAGGAGCAGTGAGGACAACTTGGTTCCTGGGCCCAGAATAGAAGAACCCAGCTCCCGTCACCTGCTCTCGTCACCTGCCCCCATCGCTGGCTCGCCCAGCCGCCTGCCACGCCCAGCCCAGGGCTGAGGAGGGCCGAGGGCTGGGCTGGGCCTGGGCCAGGGAATGTGGCCCCAGCAGCTGCGGGGACCTTAGCAGAGCCGGGCGCAGCTGTGTGGGCAGGCCTCTGCCCCGCCCGCCTGCAGCTGCAGGCGCCGTGGCCCTGGCCACCCAGTCCAGCCCCGGGGCGGAGCCCAGGCCTCCAGACACTTGGCACTGGGTGAGGCGTCCGGGTGCTCATCCCAGGAAGCCGGGGCAGCTGCCCGCAGAGGAGCTGCGTCTGTGTCCACAGCCTCCCGGGCCCAGGACAGCTGCTGGGAGCCAGTCTGCACAATGGGGCCGCTGTCCGAGGGACGTGCCCAGCCGGACCGCCATGCTCTGTGCGGTGGGGACAGAGGGCCCATTCAGTGCTGGCGGTGTGCGCTCCGACCCCGCCTCCCCGCCTCGGGTGTGGGACAGAGGCTGCCATGTGACTCGCGCTGGCCTGAGGTGGCCAGGCGGGGACCTGCGCCCATGCACGGCACCACTCCCTCCTCCCCACCCCCCCCCCCGTGTCCTCTCCGAGGTGGCTTTCGCTGACCTGGGGCTTCCCGCGGGTGGCCCAGGTGGCCCAGGGTGCAGCTCACATGCAAGGTCAGCCGTGCCCAGGACCCGGTGTGTATTCTCTGAGTAGGGGAGGGGATAAACGTGGACACACTCTGTCACCCCCTCTCCTTTCCCACTGCTGCCTCTGGGCCACCCCTGTGGAACCCTAGAGCTCTGGGGAACCAGTCTGGAAAACCCTGGTCTGCTCCCATGCCCTTTGGAGGGACCGGGAGAACGTGGAACCGGACGCGGCCCCCTGGAGAGCCCCCGGTTCCTAGGATGAAAGCGATGACCCCTGGAGACTACGGTGTGGGCCCTGGCCCCTGGAACCCCCCACAGGTGTTGGGGGACCGAGCCCATAAACGGACACTAAACACAGCCCCTGTTCAGTGAACAGCTCCCGCCTGCCTCCCTATAACCTTTTTCCCCATCTGATTCTGAAAAGCCAGGCGTGGCCGAGAAGAGATCACACAAAACCTGGAGAGAAAGAAGTCTGTCTCCCCCCCAGGCCCGCCCCGCCCCCAGGGCGGCCATGCGGGCGGCCCTGCGGGACACAGGGGTGGGCGTCTGCGCATGCGTCCTAAAGGTCTTTCGCGAACCCAGGCGGAGTGCGATCTCTGCAGTCCGCCTGCCTCCCGCATAGTTGCGTCCCACACGTGGCTCCGGCAGCCGCGTCCTGGGGCGCAGGGCGGCCCCGCTGCCCTCCTCCAGCCAGTTCGCTGTGGTGAGCGAGGTTCCCATGACACCGCCTCGTTTACACCTGTGCACACGTGACCGCTGCATGGCCCCTCACGGGTCTGTCTGCAGCAAGGCTGTGCCGTTTTCATGTTTTGATCCTTGTTGCCAAATCAGCCTCTGAAGCAGTGACACCAGGTTTAACCCAAACAGCTGGGAGGGCCTGTGACCTGGCCTCAGGCTCAGGGGGTGGGGAGACACCAGGTGGGTGTCGTGCTTTGTGCCTCTTTAACTGATGCTGTGCATCCTTAAATGTCCTCTTTCCAGGCCGAGGACCCTGCCTCCCTGTGAACGGCTTATCCTTGTCCTGGCTCATCGTTTTTCTAGTTGGATTGTTAATGCTTTTCTTGTTGACTTTTTGTAAAAAAGAGTTCTTTGTACACCTTTGTTATCCCTGGTGTAAGCGCTTTTTTTTTTGCCAGGGATTGGCTTTTAATTTTATTTATACTGTGTCCTTCCAAACAGATTTTGTGTTTTAACCCTTAGGTTGTCTCAAGTGTCTTCCTTTTCTTTTCTCTTTTGGCACCTTGTCCTGTCTACAGGCGTCTGTCTTCCAAAATTATAGAAAAGAATTTTACCCAGCTTTTTCGTCTCGTACTTTTATGGTTTTGTTTCTGTGTCCTCAAAATCATCAGCCCGTTGGAATTTGTTTGGGTTTGAGTGGCGAGGTGGGACATGAGGTTTTTGCACGGATGTGTGCACAAGAGGGCTTGGTCTCTAGCATGTGTGCGCTATTTTTATCCGTTCTGGTGTCAGCGTGGGGCTAGCTGAGCAAAAATAATTTGGATGCGTTTCTTTTATCCTCTGTGTTCTGGGATGTTTTATACAGCAACACAGCCATCTCCGCGTTCAAACTTGAAAGAATTCCCTCGTGAAACCGTCTGAGCCTGGTGCTTTTGTGCGGGCCTAGTACTTAAAAAACTTACAAATTTCTCCGTTTGAGGTTTTGTTTTCGTTTTCCTTCTTATATTCTGTGTTTTTTTTCTCTAGGAAAGCATCCTGTGAGCTATTTAAAATCCCCTCGGAGGGTTCAGAAATGGTGATGTGTAGGAGGGTGTTGGAGGGCCAGTCCCCCATGATGGCACCCACCACCCACTCACGCACCCCAGCCACTGCCCTGGGCTCAGCACTGTCCCCAGAGAGGAATGGGCAGAGATGGACGGAACCAGGTGATGTCCTGGGGTTGCGCCCTCTGAAACATGCATGCCATGCAGTGTGACAAGCATCTTGGGAGGGTTGAGTCCCCAGCGCTCTCGGAGGCGGTGAGAGGGGACCCAGGTCTTGAAGGGGCCGAGTGGCCCAGGCAGGTGCAGGGCTGTTGAGTTTCAAGAATTGTAATTTTGACATTGCCCAGGGAGCGCAGCTTTCAAAATTATTTGGACCGCAGCCTCAGTAAGAAGTACACGTTTTGCTGCACACCAAGGCACACATATGTGTAGGGGTGTGTGTGTGCGTGTGCACACGAAGCAGAATTTCCATGGAGTAATTGTCACGTTTACTGTGTGCCCTTCGATGTTCACGATTCTCATTTTTTTTTTTGAAGGGAAGAGCTTTTCTTATGTTTTAAAAATAAACTAAGATCGAGCTGACATATCACATAGTTCACTCGTTTCAAGTGTAAACATTTCCGTGGTTTTGACACAGTCACAGGGTTGGGCGACGGTCACCACATCCAGTTTTAGACCATTTTTCTCTCCTCGATGAGCATCCCTGTGTCCTTTAGCTGTCACTCCCCATTCCCTCCATGTCCCCCCTGCCGCGTACAGTGACCGGTCGGCCTGTCTACAGATTTTCCTGTTCTGGACACTTCTGAGAAATGGAACCACGCGAGACACGGTCTTCGTGTCCGGCTTCTCTCACTTAGCGTGATGTTTTCAGGGCCCATCCACGACGTGGCGTGCGTCGGGGTTCCACTCCTCTTCATAGCTGAGTAATATTCCATTGGTGGAGGTACCACATTTTGTGCATCTGTTCATCCATTGGACGTTTGGGTTGTTCCCACCTTTTACTTATCGCGAATGTATTCTTTTTCAGTGTAAAAAAATTGCTAGTCATAACCCACTAAATAGTTCTCAGGATCCATTTACGGGGTGAGGACCCACAATTTGGTACTCAGTGGCCTATATGATGGGCTGGGCTGGAGGTGGTCCAGCCGGAGGGGTGCCAAAGGCGCTGAGTGAGGGTGGACCCCCCTGCCTCCACCAGCCACGCCCCTCCAGGGGGGAAAGACCTTGATGATTTGCAGAAGGTGATTCGGGAGAGGGGCCTGGGGCTCGGGTGCTGATGAGGCGGGAAGGTGGGGTGCGGGAAATGGTGGATGGAGCTGTGCGTCAGAGCAGGGAGGCAGGAAGGCCTGGGCCAGCTCTCAGAACCGGAACCGGCCCCCTGGAACGGGGCTGGGGGCCCTGACAGGTCAGTTTCCTCCAAGCTCCTGGTGTCTGTGGCCGGAAGAGCCGCAGACCGCGGACCGTGGACCGGGAAAGGCACTGGAAGCTTGCGCGGGGTTCCAGACGCAGAGACGTCACCCGGCCCGGCCCGGCGTGTGTGGGCTCTCCACGGAGCCGGATGAGGGCGCGTGTTTCTGACGGAGGCTGTCGGGGACATCCCAAAACCTTTTTGGCCAGACAGGGGACGGCGGATGGGAGTGAGTGACTTATACAGAAGCCATCATTTTGACTCAGAGATGTTTGCTGTCTCAAAAACCATATATGTGTATATGTTTTGTCATTTGGGGCTTTCCAGAGGTGATCTGTCCTCCACCCGTCGGAGCCCCGCCCCCAGGCGGGGGCTGCTGTTTGCTCCTCACTCCTGTTTGTTTCCTGCTGGTGGATGAGGCACCTCGAGATCACTCACATTGGAGCCCCGCCCCCAACTCACAGATTGGGCCGCCCACGGCACCTCAGTGGCCTCTCCGTTGGCGGGGCAGATGGGCCAAACTTGAGTTAGGTGCCAGTGTGGGTGGGCTGCCCAGGTGGGGACCCAGGTGGCAATGGAGTGGCCTTGGGCCCCTGGGAGTTCACTGTGGGCGGCCTCTCGTGGGTCCAGAGCTTGGGCCGGGCCTGGCCTGGCCGCTCCTGCCGACGGCACCTCCAGATCCGGCTTCCTATGTGGGCTGGCCTTAAGCACCCCCCACACCCCGCGACCCCGCCCCGATGCAGCACAGCCCCCTCCGCTCCTCACCGACCCAGCACGTCTCCAGGTGTCTCCCCCAAGGCGTCGCCCCCCGTGGGCTCCCTGGGCTGGCCCGCGGCACATCCGTGCTGTCCGGGGAGCCCCAGCTCCTTGCGGAAACACTGGCATTTGAGACCCGTGGGCCCTGCTTCCTGTGCTGGGCCTTGGGATGCAGCTCCTGGGCCATGTCTGGTCTGGGCCGAGGCCTTTATGGTGCAGGGGACAGTCTCTGAGGCCCCCGGTCACCTGTTCCCCAGGCTTCTCAAGTGCAGCCCGGAAGCCTGCTCTTCATCACCGTCCCCGGCCCACTGCCTCTCGTTCATCGTCAATGAGATGACACTTTCTAGCGAAACAGGGGTCCCCGGGGGTCCCCCGAGGGGCGAGGGGGGAGGCTGCTGTTTGAACAGAGAGGGGCTTGGGCATGTGGTGGTACCCACCCCCCCCCAAGGGGGGGTCACACTTGCAGCCACAGCGTCCTCCTCTGGCTAGAACTTGGGGTGTTGGCTCCTTCCTGTGCCTGGGGATGGGGAGCATGTTACAAACCGAGAACCTGGCTAGGGAGACAGTAACGCCCACAGTCATCATGAGCTACTTACTGGTGACCCCAGTGTGCCCTGATTGTGCCGTGACCCCTGCCCTCTCCCCTAGGGCTGGTGTCTGCCTCTCCACACAGCCCAGGGCGGAGAAGAGGGGCCCTGGTTCCCAGGCTCTGGATGCCCCCCCCCCCCACCCAGGGTCTGCCCCTGCAGCAGCCCGTCCTTCGGTGGTGGCTCCCTGCCCGCCCTGCCTGCTGGCTAATGCATCACTGGAGCCTGATAGGAAGAGCTGGCTGGCAGGGCGAGGCCGCGGGCCCCTGTCACGGAGGGCTCGGGTTTCAGAGGGCTGAGGCGCCTCCCAAAACAGGGCCCTGCAGCCGCCCACCCCGTGCTTCCTGGCGAAAGGCCTGGATCTCCCCCACGCCCCTCCAGGTGAGTCCAGGCCGGGTGCCACAGGACGCGGGGGCCATGGGTTTCCGGCACTGGGCGTGGCTGAGGGGGCTTCGATGGAGGAGGAGCTGGCCCAGGGCTGGAGAGGATGATGGGCCCTCTGTCCCCGTCCCCTGGGCAGGGGCCCCGCCCCACACCTGGGCCATGCAGGAGTGCCACAGCCTCACGCGCTTCTCCCAGGTGCCGTCCGGGTGGTGGGGGCTCGGCCATTCCTGCATGTCTAGGGAGGGCGGTGGGCGGTCCGTCCAGCTGCGGGACAGCTGTGTGGACCGGACAGGTGCACGAACAGGGGTGGACCTTGACTCCGAACCTCGGTTTTGCTGGCGGTTGATGGAAACGGACCTCCGTCCAGGGGACGGAGCCCAGCTCCGCCGCGTCTGACCCAGCGGGAGGCTCGCCTGCGTGTCGGTCCCGGCTCACTCCTCACACGTGCTCGTTCTTGGCAGGTGTTCATGTCCTGCTCCGTGAGCGGCTCGGGGTCTCGGCCGCTCTGGCCTTGGTGCCTGCCCCTGTACCAAATGGTCACCTGGGTGGCCCCACCTGGGCCTTAGGGCCCGTGAGACGTTTGGCTCCAGTGGCGGGGGATGCTGTTGGGACGCGGGTTTGGGCGTGTTTGTCCGCAGCACCCCAATGGGTCTCTGGGGGGCCGGGGAGCGTTCTGAGCGTCTCCCAGCCGCATGCGAGGACAGCACGGGTGGGGCCTGGAGGGGCTGCCCCTTCTCCCCTCTCCCTTCTCCCTTCGGCACGTCCCCACCCTCCCTGGCTGTCCCCTGCCCTCTCCCCCCCACAGCCGGCCAGCTGGCACCGTCACCTCCCCGCTGGGTGGGGCTCGCTTTGGGGAGACTCCCCTGGTCCTTCCAGGTCCAGATTCCTGTGGCGACAACGGTTCGTGAGGCCCTGATGGCAGCCGGGTTGCGGGGGTCGGGGGATGTGGCTGAGCACCCGGCCGACTCCAGCGGTGGGGGAGGGGCGGGCTTCCGGGCACCACGCTCAGTCTCATCATCCCACTGCACAGACTAGGAAACCGAGGCATGGAGGGCTCCCACCACTTGCCTGACAGTCTGGGTGTGAACCCTGGGGGGCCCTGGCTGCCGAGCTGCCTGAGAGGCAGCCATGGGGCTCTCTGGGGGCCCCCGGGGCTGGGAACGGGGGCCCAATGCAGAGGAGCCCAGGCCCACGCCCGCCTTCCGCCTCCACAAGGCAGCACGCATGACGAAATGTAAGAAAACCCCAGTTAGGAAGGGGAGACTCTGGCATCCCCCCGTTTCTTCCAGCCCCTCAGCCCGCCTGGCTGATGCTGCTTGCTGGAGGGTGGGTGGGGACAGACCGGAAGTCCCGTTTCTCCCCCCCACCCGTCACCGATTCTGCTGCAGGAAGAACCAGCAGGGCACTCTTGGCTGGGGCTGGGGCTGGGGGGTGCGCCTTCCAGGTGGGGAGCGGGCTGAATCAAGACTGCCCTGGGTGTCAGGGTCTCCGGACCAGGCCTGGGAGGAGCGGGAAGGCCTGAGCTGTCACGTCAGCATCCCCGCCGTCCGGGTTTGCTCCCTGGACCAGGGGCGGGTCCCTGTGGGTCCCCGAGCACGCTGCCCTTGTGTGCAGGGGTGGCTCTGCAGGCTCGCCAGGGGTTATCGATCTTTCTAGAGCTCACAGTGGTTCTGCCCCCCGCCGGGGTGGGCTGAGCTTGGAGCTGAGGGGGTCGCCTATCCCTGGGGGCTTCCTCTAACCCCGCCAGGGTGAAGGCCAGAAGTGGACGAGCCTTGCCTCAGAGATGGGCAGCCCCCTCTCCCACGCCCCGGTCAGAGGTCCTGCCAGCCCCACGGGCTTTCCTTCTCGCCCTTCCTGGGGGGTCCTGCGTGCCGGGGGCGCCATGCTCACCTCATGACAGCGGTGGACGTGAACAGCACGGGGCCTCGTCCTCTGTGCTGGACACTGTGGCCGCCGCCCCTCGGGACGGCGAAGGGAGTGTCGGATGGAGAAGCCGGTGCAGACGAGGCTCTCCGCGCTCGTCAGCACCCCGGCTCGGGCCAGGCCGGGCGGCCAGGACAGTAGCGGTCCCCACGTGGCTTTCTGGGAGGTCAGCCCGTCGGCATGGCCTTGGGGACCGGGAGGGGAGTGTCTTCGAGGCGCCTCGTGTCTGGTGTCTGGGCCTCAGGAGCAGACTGTCTGGGGGGCCGTCTGCCCTCGCCGCCCGGGGGCCCTCTCCTTGCCCAGTGCGTGCTCAGAGCTGGGCCAGGGAGCGGGGCTCGCGGCCACGTGGGACGATGGGGAGCTGGCGCCCGTGGCGGCTGTCACCGGCAGCGTGCTGCTCCGTCACCTCCCTGGGGAACCGGTTCTCCTCAGGGGGCGACTCCGCAAAGGAAAGTTGGCTGCACGCCCCCTCCCCACACCTTGCAACCCCTCCCTTTTCCTCTGCAGTCGTGGTCAGGACTGGACTCCAGTGTCCCCACGGGAGAACTGCAGGCGGAGGTGACACGCACGTTCTGAAGTGAGGGTGACCACCCTCAGCCCCCTGAGCGTTTGTGCACAGAACGCTCAGGATCCCACGGGCCCACCCCACCCCTCAAAGTGGCGGGTTTGCTGCGGGGTCCGTGACCACGTGACTCAGTGTGACGTGTCTCCAGCGCAGGAGACTCTGGAGATGTGGCCCCCCGGCTCGGTGCCCACCGGGGAGCGGGGCCCCATCATTGCCCAGAGACCACTTCTCTGCGCCCCCTCCACCCCCGCACCCCATGATCGCGGCCCGCACCCCTTAGGTGAGTCATCCTCCCCATCGCCACCCCCGCTCCCCGGCCGTGGACGCACACGTGCTCGTGACGTCCCCGCTGCAGAGAGAGGACCTTTCCCAGGAGCCAGCTGACCCATTTGGCCCCGAGTCCTTGTTTTCGAACAGGAATGAAAGGAGAGAATGAGTAAGAAAGTGGGGAGGGGGGTGATCGGGCCGGGGAAGGTCAGAGAGAGGAGCGGAAAGATCTGGAAAGTCCAAGTCTCTGCTTTCGGGGCAGGTGGTGCCAGCTCTGAAATCATCCGAGGGTGGCGGCCTGCCCGGGCCTTGCCTGTGACCCGACCCTGGGGGTGGGGGGTGCAGGGGCGTGGGGAGGCTTCCACCGGGCACGGCCTCGCTGGGCGCCGGGCCTGGGAGCCTGCCCTTGGCCGGCTTTCTGCCTCTGCGAGAGCCAAGCAGATTTGTTTCCATTTTGGGGACACTGCGCGGAGGCTGTCACTCCCCTCCCGGCCTTCATTAGTATCTCGTTAATCACAGGGACGGCTTGCTGCGTATTTAACACGCTCCGGGTGCTGGCTCCAGGCTCCCCGAGCTCCACATCTGGGGTGTAGCCCAGGACCGAGGCCCAGAGAGGTGGTGCTTGCCCCAGGCCACACAGCTGGAGTGTCCCCCACCCCGGCTCAGTGTTCGCACACAGGGCTGTTGGACTCCAGAGCCCCAGCTGCTTGGTCACTAAGCACGGGGCTACTGTGTCACCAAGGGGGTGTCTGGTCCACGACCCGCTGGCAGCCCATCAGGCACCGGCCCCCTCCATGGCCCCTCCGGGTGGTAGGGGGGGCCTCAGGGGCAGAGCGCAGCCCGCTTGACCGTGAGGGCAGCGTGGGGTGGTCTCTGAGCTGTCGGGTCACGGGGACTGTGCCCCTCTGCTGTCGACGCTGCTCCCTCTGCCCTCGCCAAGCCACTTTGGGGCTCGGTTTCTTCGCCTGTAAACGGGGTGAATACACCTCAGTCCCCCCTCAGCGGGTTTCGGGTTCGGGGAGGGTCGCGCTGGCCCCTGACCGAGAGGGCACCTCGCCCCGGTACTGACAACGGGGGCTTTGTGGGGACGCAGCCCCAACTCAGGGGAGGGCGCTGAGGCCTCCACCTGGTCCCCGTGGGGCCCGTGCAGAGAGGGGGGGCCGAGTGGCCGTGTGTGGAAGCCCCATACAGGGTGCGCCCTCCCCTCCAGCAGCACTGACCCCTCCCCGGCGGCTCGTGGCACCCTGCCCTCCCTCCCAGCAGCACTGACCCTCGCGGTGTGGCACGGCCTGGGAACACGGGCCCAGTGGAGGGAGGTGGGCTGCACAGGGAGGCCTCAGGGCTTCGCAGGCTGGACACCCAGCACCTGATGCTCCGGGCGCCCCCTGCCCAAGGCCTAGAGCCCTTGACCCCCACCTGCCGGCTCGAGGCCTAGGAGGGGGGATGTGGCTGTGTCCCCAGGTGACCGCCCACCACGCCTGTGACTCTGGCTGCAATCCCCGCCTCTCCCTTGCCCCATCTCAGCCCTGGGGGACGCTGCCCTGGGGTCCGGCTTCCTGTGTCTCTCTTCGGGAACTGAGGGACCCCTGGGCCCAGCGCACACATATTGGGAGGCTAGAAGAGGAATCCACCCGCCTGTCCACCCACCCACCCACCCACCATTTACACGTGGGCTCCGGGGCTGCGCAGAGCAAAGCCCCATGCATAGCTTGGAGCCAGAAGTCGCAGCCTAGCCCGCCCTGCCATGCGACCCTGGACGGACACCCTCCCCTGCTCACCGGCTCCCAGCCCCCTGGCCGGGCTGCACCTGTCCCGCCTGCACATGTCCCGCCCCCCAGGGCCCTCACGCTGCCTGTTCCTTCTCGGGGGGCATCTTTACCCAGGTCACAGGTATTCAGTAAGCGCCCACCTCGTGCCCACACCACGTGGGCTTGAGGGAGATGAGGGGGGAGGGGAGGTTGGAGCCCTGCCCGGGTTCAAAACTGATCTCTCCCCTTTCTCGGGGCAGGTTGCTCCGCGTGTGTCCGCGAGTGGGCACAACATGGGAGTTAGTGGCCTGGTGGAGGAAGCAGACGTGGCACAGTCAGTGTATAACGAGTAGTAAGCACGGCCGCTAGGGACAGCATTGGTGTCACAGAGGAGAGGGCCGGCTGGGGACTGGCGGGGTCCTGGCTGCCCGCCCGCCCCGAGCGCCTGGGCACTGAGGGTGAGCGTGCGGGTTGGTGTCACCTGTGTCCTCCAGCGTACTCGGGGCCGGGCGAGTCGGCGCTTGTGCGGGAGGGGGAGCGGGCGTGCCAGTGCCATCAGCACCCACGGGCCCCCCACACTGGCCACCACAGTCCGCCTGGTGGACACTGTGCTGGCGCCAGCGCCGGCCGAGTGATGTGGAGGTGAAGGGACGCCTGGGCTGGGCTCGACCTGTTCACGGAGGGACTGGGGGCTGATTGTGCCGGGCGGAAGTGATCGCAGAGACCCCGGGAGGGGCCGGGACCCTGGTCCAGCGAGAGGAGGGGCGGGCTCGGGCCCGCAGCAGCCGCCCTGCGCTGCCATGTTGGGGTTTGACGCCGGGGTCCCCGTGGGCTTGGGGGTGCCGGCTGCTAGTGGAGGGCAGACCACTTACTTGGGAGCTGGACTTCACCCCCTGACACAGATACAGCGGCCCCCACGCGCCCTCCACGTGCTGACCGCACACCTGGGCGCTGGCTCCGGTGGGATTGGCACAGCCCAGCCTTCCCCCTGGAAGCAGGTGTGCCGTTCTGGGCAGTCTCCCTTCGTGGCCGAAGGAAGGGGGACCGTGATTGTTTTGGGGACAGGAGCTGGCCCGGGTGCCCCCAGCACCACGCCCTGCCTCGGGAGTGCCCGCCCCCCTCCCAGCCTCGGCCTCACTGGGCGCTGTCCCGTCTTCCTCCCCCGCCCACCGGGCAGTAGGGGGCAGTGGCGGCCCCGGTCCTTGGGGAGGACGGGGTGGGGTGGACTTGTTTCGGTTCTGTCTCTCTCTCTTTGCACAGTGGTGGCTTCCGGAACTCTCTGCCAGCGTCTCTCTCTCCTGGGGTGGCCACGCCGGGCGGCAGGGGGGAGCCGGGCCAGGGCTGGAGGGCCCCCACCAGGCTGTGTGTGAAGCAGAGCTGTGTTGACACAAACTTGGGTTGACCCTACACCCTCCCCGCAGCGGGGCGGGAAGTGGCCTCATGGCTGTCCCACCGCTGGGTCCCGGGCCCAGCTCTGCAGATGTGCACAGGGAGGCGCCTGGCCCCCTGGAGCCGCCGGGCAGGGCCCAGCCCCACACACCCTGCTGACCGCCCCTCGGGACGTGTCATCGGCTTGGCTGGGCGATGCCAGCGGGCCCAGGACGGCAGCCACGCTAAGAAGCATCGTCTTCCTGATGGGAAATCAACCTTTGTTTTTGTGTGTGTGTGTGTGTGTGATTTTAGAAATGATGCTTACTTATGACGCAAAAAATTTTTAATTAGAAAATTGTGAAGAAAACGATCGGTAATGCTTATTCCTACAGGAATAAGCACTGTCAATATTTTGCCGTTTCCTGCCAGTCTGATTTTTTCTGCACATACACTTGACAGACATGATTTTTCTAATAAAACCTCCCCCAAAACAACCCCCCGCCCCGAGATGGAGCGCGACTCCCTGCCGCAGCCACAGCGCCCAGTCCCTGGGGGTTTTTCTGTCCGTCCCTCAGGAAGGGGTTGGGCCCATGGCCCTGAGAGGTGCAGGAAATTAACCCTCTGGTGGCCCGGGCTTGGGAACAGCTGAGGACTGTTAGGCAGCCAGGGCGCCCCAGCTGGGGGGAGGCAGGTGGCAGGGCACAGCTGGGGGGGGGGCAGGCGGTGGGCCCTGGGAGAGCTACCTTACTCCATGGGTTATCTGTGAGGCCTTGTGAGTGCTCAAGGACACCTCTGTTGTGTATTTTCATCCTCCCTGTTGCTCTCCCTGGTGGAGGCTCTCATTCATTAGTTCATTCATTCATTCACTCATTCATTCACCTGATGAGGCCTCCTCTGTGCCAAGCCCGGAGCTGAGAACCAGGGACAGAGAGACGGTGCCGCCCCGGCCCCTGGCCCCGAGTGTCTGATTAGAAGATGAGCTTCTTGGGGACTGGACCACGACGAGGCTGTGCCTCCGGGTGGGTGGACACACGGGGAGGCTGTCGAGGAGGGGAGCCTGCTGTGGGGGGAGCCGGCTCCGCCCGCTTCGTGCTGTGTGGCCTGGGGCATGTCGCGTCACCTCTCTGTGTCCCCCTCCTCTGTCGGGGGAGGAGGAGAGGGCCGGGAAGGCTCGCAGGGCTGCCGGGAAGCCCCAGGGGATGCGTGCATGTAGGGCCCTGGGAGCAGGGCCACGTTGTGTAAGCAGCCCTCGGAGGCAGCTGCTTTGCCGTTGCCTTTCTGAGAATATTCTTGGATCTCAGGCCGGTGATGACCGCAGATGGAATGCTTGCCCTGGAAGCCATCAGGAGGGGACTTCAGCGTCTGCGGGAACCGTTTCTGGGTTGTGAGCCGCTGCCCAGGGCACCGTCACAGCTCTCGGAAGGGAGGCGGGGTCTCCCCTGGAGTCCCCTCTCTGCGCAGAAGCCCTCCCCGCTGCTCTGGTCACCCGGCTTCTTGCTGCCCGGCCCCTGGCCATTGGCTGAGACCCAGCCTGCTGGCTCCTGCCCCGAAGCACAGGGTGGCCCCTCGCAGAGCAGGGTGGGCTGAGAAAGGGGGGGTGCCTCATGAGGGAGGCCACCACCTGTCTGCTACAGAGACCCTGGGGGGGGGGAGCGGGCCAGGGCCGAGGCCCCGTGGCCTGGTGGCAGGCTGGTGTCCAAGTAGGGAAGGGGCCGGCACGGGGCCAGTGCATGCCGGGTGAGTGGGACAGCCCATCCACGCCGGGAGCGGCAGCTGCGTCCCTCGGCACTGACCGGCCGGCTCCCTAGGGGCAGGCGGGGGTTGGCCGGAGCTGGAGCCTGACCCCTGACCCCGGAGCGGAATTCGGGCTCCCCAGGGACAGGCTGTAGATAGATGGGGAAGCTGGGAAGAGTCCGCAGAGGAAGAGGCAGCCGGGCTGCATCTCTGCACCCCCCTCCCCTGCAGGCTTGGCCCGGCGGCGCCCCCTCTTCCTCGCTCCCACCCTTTCCCGGGGCCCTTCGGTTCCGCCTCGGTTCCCTTTCCTGTCCCCTCCCGCCCTTCGGCCCAGCGCGTCTGGTAGCAATTACGGCCTTCCGCCCGCTGCTCCGTGCACGGCCGAGGGGAGCTCGTGTGGGGCCTCCCTGACGGGGGGCGGGGGTCCCCGGCACAGAGCCCTCGTCCTCTGGCCTCCCCGAGCCAGGCTTTGTGTGCGCGCATGCGGGGTTTGGTGCAGGAGGAACAGCAGGCTGCAGCCATCGTGTGTGTCACGTCCTCACCTTCCCACTTGTGGACGGTCCCTTGGCTTGGCGTCTGCAGGCCGTGCTCCCGGCACTTGCTGGGAGAGGCAGCTTCCCTTGCACCCCCGCCCCCCCCGCCCCAGGCAGCTCCTCTTGGCCAGCTTTCTATGGAAGGGTCCCCCCAACAGAGCCTTGCAGTGAGGTGGCAAAAATGGCTGAGGTTCTGAGCTTCTGGTCCCGCTCCAGCCCTTAGCTGTGGGGCCATATTCTCCCCCCCCCCCGCACCGTTCCCCCGGGCGGCTGGAAGGAGGGGACAGAAGAGGAAGATAGGGGGGCACGGATGTGAAGGGATTGTGTGGCGGGCCCTGTGGGCCTGCAGGGGGGCCCTCCACGGGCTGTGGGTGGCACCACGCCGGCCTGGGGGTGCGCCCCTGGCAGCACCTGAGACATGACCCCCTCGCTCCATCAACCCTCAGGTCTGAGGTTCCCTCGAGCCACCCGCCCCCGCAGGCACGAGGGCTGGCGTTTGTCCTTGCACGGGGAGCAAGGAGAAGGGAGTGGAAGTGTGGGTTCCATGGAGCTGGGAGACGGGGTCACCCTTCTCACGGGCGGACCGAGGGTGGTGGCCCCCGGCCCTGTGATGCTGGTCCACGAGGCCGGTGGCTGCTGGGGCTGCGTCTGGGCTCCAGCGGTGGCCGCTGTCACCGGAGGGGCGAGAGGAGACGGGGGCGGCCCCCCTCTGCGGCTGGGGCCGCAGGCTGCCGGGGCGGAGGGTCCCCGTGACGGTGACAGCGGTGCTGGCATCTCTGTCTGCGTGTGGTCACCGGGGCTTCCTCTGCACCTGGACGTGCTTTCGTCGGTCCCCCGAGCGGTGAGGCCGGTCCTGTTACTACCCTCACCTCACAGACAAGGCACCGCGAGCTTAGGTGACCTGCCCGAGGCCACCCGCTAGTGGCTGTGGTGGAGGGAGGGAACTGTGACTGCAGAGCCCCCGTCCCCAACCCTCCTGGGACCCCCGATGCGGGCGGCTCCCTCTTGTCTCCGAGGCCCAGAGAGTGCCGGTGGCTGGGCCGGGGTCGCGACAGCCGGTTCGTGGCGGAACGGAATGCGTGTGTCCCCGGCACTGGTCCCGGGGCGTTTCCACGAGGACTGGGTGTCGCTTGCTCGGGGTGGCACGGCCACCGCGCGGCGTCCAGCCCGCGTCCAGGCCGGGTGGGGAGCCGCCTGCCGGGCCCCGATCTGGAGGCAGAACGGCCCGGCCTTTCCCGGGGGGCTGGAGGGGCCCGCATGGCCCACTCCACAAAGACGTCCCCACGAGATGGGGCGGCTGGGGGGAGCCGCACCATCTAGGGGCTCGTGACCTGCGTCACTGCTCCCTGCAACTGTCGCCGTTCTGTGGGTGCACCTCACGGCTCTCCCGCCCCTCACCTGGCCGTCCCGCTTTCATCTGCGGGTGTGGCCTGCACGTGCCCACCCTGGTTGCCCAGCCTCCGTGTCATGGGTGAGGCAGGACCTCTCAGGGGCTCTGCATGCCCACTGGCCACACCCACATGGTCCTCACACCCTGGGGGGGACAGAGCTGGCCACGTGTCTGCGGGGGAGCGTGCCGCCAGCCGAGCGTGTTCACGCAGCCCGGCTGTGCGCAATCCCCCCGTCCTTGCTTCGTCCCCAGCTCGCTGGTGTGGGGGGGGTCACCCGGCTCCCCCAGGCCGCAGGGGTGCCAGCCCGCACCGCGGGGCAGGGCAGGAAGGAGTTAACAGCAGATCCGGTCCTGACTCCTTTCCCAGGGAAAGGGCCGGAATGGGGGGCCTCCCCGCCAGAGGAAGGGGTGGGCGGGGGCGCGGCGAGCCTCACACGGGCTCCCTGGAGCCTGCCCCGACTTCTGCAGGCCAGCTGTGCGGGGCGGGGGGCGGGGGGGCGGGCGGCGTCCGCAGTGAGCAGGAGCATGGGGTGGATGTGGGCTCGTTACTGGAACTTGGCAACGCAGAGCCTGGCTTTCTCCCCGGAGATGGGTGGGGCCCTGGGCCGGAGCCAGGGGTGGGGGTGTTGGGCGGGGCCCCTCCCCTCCCCCACGGCGGAGCCAGGGGGGGTCCTGCTCCCTTCCCCTGAGAACCGTGGGCTGGGGTCACGTGCAGCCTTCCTCTGCTCCCGCACAGCTGGAGGGAGCGGCCTGGCCTTCTGGCCCCTGTCACCGGCTGCCTCCCGCTGTGCTGGGGTGGGCGTGGGCAAAGGCCACTTCCTGTCCCCGACCCTGTCCTGGAAGGGATGGCCAGCCCCTGCCTCCCCTGCAGGACAGGCTCACTGTCCTGGTTTGGGGAGGACACCAGGGGTAAGGCCAGGGGGCCACTGCTTGGGCCTCTGAGCGTGAAGAGTGTCCCCAGGCATCGCCGAGGCACAGGGGTGCCGTGGGGTCCTGGAAGCTTTGTCAGGGGCTGGCCGTTCATTTCCTGTGGCTGCAGAAGGCAGTGTGCCCTGGAGTCCCTTGTCCCCACTGTCTCATTTTACAGGAGAGGAAGAGGGAGGTTCAGAGAGGCCGAGTGGCTTCCTGAAGGCTGCACAGCCCAGCCAGTCCCAGACCACCCTCCCACCCTCCCTCCCTCCCTCCCGCCCCTGCCTCCTGTGTGGCAGCTGCTGTGACACTGACTTGGGCAGTCTGGTGTCCTTGGAGTTGGGTCGCTCAGTGCCAGCGAGGCCCCTAGGAGGGAAGTGAGGCCAGTGGCCCAGTTCCTGGGGGCAGAGCACTGACCCTTCACCCCCCGCCCACGTCTCCCTCCCCACGACCCCTGCGACCTCTCTGTGGGGAAGCTGGAACGACCTGGGCTCCCCAGACATGTGGCTGCCTTAACGGGCCATCCTCTCATGGAGGAGGGGAGGGGTCCCTCAGTGAGGTGGGAGGGGCTGGGCGTCCAGCAGGCGAGGGGTCGTTGGCCTTCTGAGGTTCTGGTAAAGGAGGAGGCCACAGCTGGGCTGGACCAGATGCCACCATCAGAGGCCTCGGCCCGCCCAGTCATCCTTCTGTGACAGCCAAGTGCCAGGCCGGGAAGGCTCAGCGCACCCTGGTATTGTCAAGAGCCAAGGGCGGAGTCTCTGGGGAAGCCCTGCTGGCCCGGGCGCCCCTGGCAGTCCCCTGCAGGTGCACCGTCCCATGTCACAGGTGCGGGTGGCTGCGTCGCTCAGCTGCCAGGTGGTGGAGCTGGGACCTGAACCCTACACAGGCCGCCTCCTGGGCTTGCAGTGCTACCCTTCAGGACCCGGGTTGGCAAGGTCTGCAGCATGGTGACCCCCAAAAGTGTCCACGCCCCAAACCCCCAGAACTGAGACTACCTGAGGGTGAGTTTGGGCCCAGGGGAATTTAAGGTTGCATGCAGGTGGCTGATCAGCTGGCCTAGAGTAGCGAGATCGTCCCGGGTAATCGGGAGAGGTGGACCACCGCGAGGGTCTCTACACTCCGGAGCAGCTGGGCAGGAGAGCCGGCGTCGGCGATGTGCCGAGGAGCGTGGCGGCCTCTGGCCTGGGTTTCGGCCTGGCGAACCTGGCTTGGACTCCCGGCCCCTGACACTGTACGATGATGAATCTGTGGTGTTTTACGCCCCCAGACCTGTGATGCTCTGTTGCTACGGCAACGGGAAGCTGACACGGTGGGGGGCAGCACCAGGGGGAGCCCCGTGCACCCCTGAGCTCTGGGGGAGTGGGCTCCCCTAGACTCTCCCAGCTCTGGAGTGGGGAGGAAGCCTCCCCCCTGAACCCCACTTGCAGGCAGGAAGGAAACTGGGGGGACCATCTCCCTTTTTCACCAGCGAAAGTGATGATGGGGCCGAGGCTCCTGCCTCCTTGTGTGGCGTTTTCTTTCCTTTAAGATTTAGAAATGTCGTAGCTGAAAGGGACCCTAGGGATGACCCGCTTGGTTTGCAGACGAGGAAACTGAGGCCCAGAGAGTGGGGCGGCTGGCCCAGGGCATGCTGGGAGCTCAGGCCAGGTTCCACTTCCTGGTGGAAGCATTTTCCGCCAGGTCGGGGTGGGGGGGGAAGGGCAGTGATGGGGGGACTGCGGCGGGGAGGGGCAGCAGACCCCTTTGGACCAGGGAGCTGGAAGAGCAGCTGCTCAGCAGGGGCTGGAGTCTCCCTCGGTTCCCCTCCCCACCGCTGGCGGGTGACACAGGCCTGTAGGCTGCTCCCCTCTGCCTTGCAGCCCTGGCTTGAGGGCTGGGGTCTGAGATTGGAGGTGGGGAAACGCCAGGGGGGCCTCCCGCAGGTGCCGCCACGCTGCCCAGGGTTCCTGGAGACCTTGGTGGGTGGGTTTGTACCCCTTGACTCTGTGGCCACCAAACAGTCATTTTCTGAGCTGGGTAAGGGGCCAGGGGAAGCCCGTTCCTGTCCCCTCCCTGTTCTGATCGTCCAGTCGCGGGGTCTGAAGAAGCTTCTCCATCCCCGGCGGTGGCGGTCTTGCCTGCCCCCGTGTCCTTGCGAGAGGGATGAGAGGGGTTCCAGGCAGCCTCCACCCCCAGAGATAAAAACGAAGGCTGCTTTGGGGCGTTTTCTGCCAGGTCATGAGAACAGGCCTGGAGCAGGTGCTTCACGTGGTTTCCAAAGCCCTTTGATGCCCTCAGCTTGTGTCATCGTCCCCACAACCCCGTTCGGGAGGGCAGGAAGTTGGAGCCATCTCCTCGCGGGCAGCCACGCTGCGGGGGGTGGGGAGTCATTGCTCTCAGCTTACAGGTGGGTGCACCGAGGCTCAGGGCGGTCACAACCTGTCTCCCGGGTCGCCTAAGCAGCCGGCCACGGGAAAGCCCTGGCTCGTCACGACCCCCAGCGTCCCCGACGACGAGCGCCCGGTGCCACTGTGTGGCCGGAGCAGCAGACGTGGGCCAGCCCCGGTGCCTTCCTGCCTCCCTCGGGGTTCCCGTGTTCCCCTGGGAACCTGGCCACACCGCCGTGCGTGTCCCTCTCAGTGGCATGCGGTGTCTCGCGAGCCGCAGGGCTGCGGATGGAACGAGGAGCCTGTGATGTTCCCACAGCCTCCTCTGTACCTCTAGCGGTCAAGGTCGTGGGCTCGGGGCCCGGCGGGCTGGCCTGTGTGATTCCCTGCCGGGCGGGGTCCAGCAGGGGGTGCAGCCCCGCCCCCTGGTCTCACCTCAGTGGGCATTCAGGTTGTTTTTCCGTCTTTTTTTTTTTCCCCTGATGAGTGGTGTTGTCACAATCAGTCCGGTGTCCTCTGATAAGTTATGAATTTGGATCTAAAATTAGGATTCTCACCCCCGTAGCCTGTCCCAGGTGAGGCGTCCCACCTGTGGGGCGTGTGGTCCCCACTCCCACCCTCCTCCGGGGAGGCCGGATGGATCCAATGATGTCTGGCCTCGGGCACTGAGGGACAGATGGGTGTAAACCAGCGTGTCCCACAGCTGTCCCCTGTGGGACTGTTGTACAGAAACAGAAGTATTGTGTGGTCCGCAAGTTTGGGAAACAGTTAAAGTGTTTAAACTTAAAATAAAAAGCACACTGTGGACTTTAAGTCATACGTTTACTGCACGGGTGGAGTGTTTGTAAATATTCAGAAAGAGGGACAATAAGGGTGACAAATGGCCAAATTGTTGACCGCAGAAGCCTTCGGGCTGGGAGCGTCCCGTGGGGCGGGGTGCCCTGCCTGACTCGACTTTGAGAAACAAGAGTCTGAGCTGCTTGGTGGCGGGTGGGTCGTAAAGATGGGGTTTTATTTATTTGTTTATTTTGGGGGGGGCCGGGTTGGGGCGTCTTTTCCTCTGTCCTCAGAGTCAGGAGTTGGGGATCGGTTAATTAATCTGATAAGAGCCACGTTAGCAAGAGAAAAGGCAGTTTTGATCACATACATGTTGGGGTTCACAGAAGAACGGGGCGCAGAATTAGGTAGAATTTGGGGCTTCTGTGCCATTGGAGGAGGGGAGCAGGGGGCCCTTGACTGGATGACTTTTTGGGAAGCCGAATGGGCCCTCAGGAGAATCCATGGATGTGCGATGGCTTTGTGACTGTGTCTGTTTTAGGCGTGGTGTGGGGACTTATCGTCTGTGGTAAGGGCCAGTGTTCCCTGGCTGCTTGGAGGACAGCGTGGTGACAGCTGAGCTCCGGGAGGCCCTGCTCTCAGGCGGATAAGAGATGCCGGGAGCTAAACGCCACAGTGGGTTTTCTGGATCCCTTCTCGGGGGCCCCCGTCCTGTCCCAGTCAGCCAGTGGACAGGGTTGAGACCCTCAATAGAAAACCCGGGCGTCACCCACCGAGTCGGCCTGGGCCCCTCCCGGCCGTTCGTTCGGGCAGCGAGCCGCGCGTGCACCTTCTTCTGCCTTTACGTCCAGTTCCGTCGGCGCTAAGGGGCGGTTTTGTGCTGAGTTCGTTTTGGTCCTAAGGCAGGAAGGATGCAAACCCTGAAGGACAGAAGCTGCTTCGGACAGTCGAAGGGCCATCGACCCCCTCCACCCCGCTCCCCCACTGTGTGTCTTGGGGACTCTCAGCTCTGAAATGTTATCGAGGGGAGTGTATGTCTATCAGTCCTCACCAGTAGTTCCCTGGAGTAATGTTTTCAAAGTACCAAGCCCCAGATCAGTTAATTCAGAATCCCCGGGGTGGGTGGGGCCCAGGCCTCCGCGTTGCTTTGAAGGTCCCCGAAGACCGAAATGGGCTCCAGGACTGAGAACCCCCCCGGCTCAGAGCCTCAGTCCACCTCCAGGATTCCGCTCAGAATCCTGGCGTGTGAGCTGCTGCGCTTTCCTTCTGGTGCTGGTTCCCCCTGGAGGGAGAGGAGGTTTCCAGTGACTCAGCTAACGACGACCTGGAGCGCCCCCAGCTGGCGGTTCTCCCTCCCGACACCCTGGGGAGAGCTCAGGGATGGGAACGGACACAACTGGTTTCTCTTTGTCACTTGTCACTGAAATCTTTGCAGGGTCTGAGTGTTTTGTTGCCCGGTGTTTAGGATTCTGTTTTGTTTGTTTTGGTTAATTTTCTTTTGTTGGTACCAGAAACCGGGCAGGATTCTTGTTTTGTGTCCGCCAATAGTTTGCAGCCCTGGGACACCCGGGGGGCTGGTGATCACGCCTGCACAGTAGAGCTGGCTGCCGAGGGACAGGAATGCCACAATGTTCTAACATCGAGATCAGCAAACAATTTCTAAGATACATTGTTGCTGTAATGATAGCTTTTTAAGAGAAGAAAGAAATGTGTATTACAAGGGTGCCTGCCAGGGGAAAGATACAATCTGACAGTGCGGGTGGGGGAGCCCTTCTTAGAAGAGAGGAAACTGGGGCCTGCTTGCTGCTGAGTTCCACAGTTATTGCGGTGGCTACCTAGGAGACTCGGGGGAGGTGAGTCGACCAGCACCCCTTCCCCCTGCCACGGCCCCAGGTCAGGGTGTAGCTCAGGAAACAGGAAAGGGGTGGGGGTGGTCCTATCTGATGGAGGACATCTGGAGGGCTTCCTGGAGGTGGTGACTTTTGACGGGATTTTTTTAGGTGGGGTTTGGGAGTCTGTGGGGCCTAAATGAAGGATGCAGAAAAGTAAATGCTATGGAGAGGAGACTGAGCTGAGGGGGTGGGGGTTGGGACTGGGGAGGCTGGTCTGGGGGCCGTGGCTGATGCTGGCGAGGAGGCTGAGGCCACCTCCTCCTCCCCTCAGGAGACTACGATGAGGCAAGAGGAGACCCCCTTTCTGTGCTGTCCAAAGAAAGCCCTGCCTTGGGTTGGGGGGCGGGGAGCCGTGGGAGACCTGCCTTTCCAGGAGGTGGTTAATGCATGCCCCACGCTGCCCTGAGCTCGGATGGGCTGGACCTGGATGCTGATGATACGGATTTTTTTTTCCTAGAACTCCAGTGGTGATACAGAGACAGCCAAGGGTAGGAAGTGAGTGGGTGGTGGGCAGGTAGAAGCAGAGTGTAGACCGCCTGGTTAGAGGTCTCCAGCTGGGCTGACAGAAGGCGAGGGTGGCTTGTTTTGCCCTCCTTCTAGGTTAGATGGAAAAGGAACCAGAAGAAAGAGAAATGCCAACCAGACCTGACGACACGACCAGGCTCTGCGAGCTTGCTCTGCCGAGGAGCGTGGCAGGGCCCTGCTTCCCCCGCCCGCCCACCCACCCCAGGGTGGCAGGGGCCTGTGTGGGCACCGGCGCCTTGCTGAGGCTGCCGGCCTGTGGGGCACGCAGGTGCCACACCAGCCACAGCCCCGGGGGCCCTGCCCACCCGGCCAGCCCTTCCCCTGCCCCCGACACGGAGACTCTGGTGACAGGCCCGCAGACTAGAGGGGGGGATCTTTGCTTTGGCATTTGGGGGAGCCGTGTGCCGCATCCTATGAGGTTTGCCCAGGGTGGGTTGGGAGAAGCAGGGGCTGAGCTCCGTGTCACACCCAGGTTTCAGGCATGGCAGGAAAACAGTGGGGGGACCCGGGGACCAGGCTGGGGTCAGGTGCGTGTGTGAGCGTGTGCGTGAGGGACGGAGGACGCCGTGTGGCCACTTCCTCTCTCTTCTGCTGACGCCGCTGAGGCCTGGAGCGAAGGTGCATCGGGCATCGCGTGGGTGGCTGTCCCTGTGCTGTGGACGAGTGACACCTCATAGAGCGCGCCCTTCTCCCCGTTGGAGGGGGCGGGCCCTGATGTCCCCTGTGGCTTTCTGAGTAGGACCCGGCTGCCAGACAGACAGCTGACCAGCGCCTGCTCACGGGCCGGCGCAACGGCCTGTGGCATCTCTGTCGGGGACGCCATGGGACCCCCTTTCCACTGCACGTCGGCCTCGTGCCCAGCGAGGGCGGCTTCCGGGGCTGTGTGGGCGTGGGTCCGAGTCGTCGGGGCTGCGGGGTGCACGAGCTTCCTGTGGCTGCCGTCATAAACGGCTGCAAACTCAGTGGCCTGAAGCAAAAATGTATTCTCTTACTAGTGTAGCAGCCAGGAGTCTGAATCAGGGTCCCTGGGCTCATGACTGGAGGCGTCGCAGGGCTGGGCCCTTCTGAGGCCTCCAGGGGGCGATGCATCCTTGTCTCTTCCGGCTGCTGGGGGCTGCTGACGGTCCTTGGCTTGTGGCCACATCCCTCAGTCTTTCTCCACCACCCCACGGTCCCTTTCTCCATATGCTTCACGTTGCCCTCCGTGTCCCTCTCCTAAGGACGCTTAGGATCCTATTTAGGACCCACCGAGGTAACCCAGGGTAACCTCTGCATCTCCCAGCCCTCACTCACGTCTGCAGAGCCCCTCCTGCCAGGTTCGGTCACCTGCTGCTCGGTCACCTGCTGCTCGGTCATCATCGCTCTCAGGGTCCGTCCGGTTTTCGGGTATAAAACAACAAAAAAAAAAACTTGCTCAAGGGAAAAAAAGGACACATCCAAGTCTTTTTTCCTTGAAATTGATCTATCTGTATGGTGGTGACATTCACAGAACGTAGCATTTACCGTCAGGAGCCCTTACTCAGCACACTCACAGCACCCTGCGACCTCCAGGTCACCGCCGTCTAGTTCTAGAACATTCTCATGCCCCCCAGAAGGCAAGCTCATCCCCGTTAGCGGTCACTCCCCTCCCTACTCCCCGCTTGGCAACCACCGATCCGCTTCTGCCTTTGTAGATTCTGTTCTAATCGGTGCATTTCTGAACAGAAGCGTGAGGACCTGGTTACCGGGAGCCAGTGCCTGTGTTCTCGGCTGCGGAGGGGCCCGAGCTGCAGTCGCCTGGATGTCGGCCACCCTGCCCGCTTCCGGGAGGGTTAGGGACCCTCAGAAAGCGGTGGGCTGGCAGTGACAGGAACGGTCTGATTGGGGCTTACCGTGCGTCCTGCAAATTCGCTTCTTAGGAGAGGCTCTGCTCCATTTCCGGTAGTGGCGTCTGAGAGAAAGGTCCCTGGTACCCACCCCATCAGTGGCTTCACAGCATCTCAACAGTGGACACCACCGTGTGTTCCTTCGCGCTGTGTCCCGTACCCGCCCCAAGTGTGGCTGCATCCTGGGGTGCCAAGTGATAATGTCAACTAAAATAATTTGGTCCAGAGACAGGGCTGTCCAAGGGCCTGGTGTAATCCCGGATGACACTGAGAGTGCCGAGAGCTGGGCTGTCCGTGCGGTAGCCACTGGCTACATGTGGCCGCTGACAGCTCGAAACGTGGCCCTGTCCAAGTCGAGGGGTGCCGTAGGTATCGAATGTACACTGGATTTCAGAGCCTTCCTACGGGAAGAAAGAATGTAAACCGTCTCCGTTTTTATGCTGGTTACATGTTGAGTGGATAATATTTTAGCTCTGATAGGCTAAGTAAAGTGTATTCAAATTAACGTGTTTTTTCTTGCAAATCTAACGTGGCTGCTAGGAACTTTAAAATTACAGATGTGTCTCGCCTTCCATTTCTGCTGGAGAGGTGAGGGCACCTCTGGGTGCCCGTGTGGCAGGGAGCCCCGAGCAGCACCGGAGGCCAGGTGTTCGGTGATGGAGAAGCAGGAGGGGGCTTGTCGGGCACTGAGACTCCCTCTCCTGTGCCCCGAAGACCCCTGTCGGGTGGGGAGGGGCTGCTGCAAGAGGAAGTGTGGAAAGCACCCAGGCCGCCTTCCTGGAGGAGGAGGAGGAGGAAGAGAAGGGTGAACTTAGCAAGCAGGGGCTTTCCTGTGCCCGTGTGGTGCCCGGGAAGGGGTGGTAGGGCCTGGGAGTGGCCTTTGGGGCCAGGAGGCTGGGGACAGAGCGAGGCCGGGGACAGAGAAGGCGTCCTGAGGGGCATGCTGGGCGGGGCAGGCAGGGCGTGGAGGTGACGTCCCCAAAGCTCCGTGTTCACCCTGACCCCCGTGTGACAGGCATCCCTCCTGCCTTCCTGTGTTGCCGGTTCCCCGAGCTGCCCTTCGGGGCCTGGCGGGGCGGGCAGGGGGTGCAGGGCCAGGGGGCGGGCTGCCCACTCTTGGCTCCGGACAGGCGCCCGTCCCTTGCTTTGATTCTTGCGACTGGAGCCGCTCGTGCCCCTTTTACAGACGGGGAAGGTGAAGCCCCACAGACGAGGGCCGGGCCACGGCGGCCACGGCGGCCACGGCGGCCACGGCGGCCGTGAGGGAAGGGGCTCGGTCTGATGCTTGCCTCCGAGCCCGCAGCGGGGACCCACCTCCACGAGCCCCCCTTCCTCGAGGCAGGACGAGCACTCCAGGCGTGCGGGCCCTCCCTCCCCTGGTCACTCCTGGCTTCGGCCAGATGCCCCGGGGACCGACGGGCGCCACTCTGAATGGCCACTCTGCTTGGGGGTGGGGAGGGCCGTGGGACAGGGTGGGGAGGGCCGTGGGACGGCAGCCCCCTGAGCCTTTGTGTCAAACCTGCAGACCCTGGGAATGCGGGCCCTCGGGGTAGGGACTGGCTGGGTTGCAGAGGCCAGTGGCTGCTGCTGGGGCAGAGCTGGCTTCGGAGGAAGGCGGAAGGTGCATTAGCTGGACGTTGCCTGCCTGTGTGGCCAGCGGGGGTGGCACCCTGGGGGCTCACCCCCCAGCCACATGGTGGGGTGTCTGGGAATGTAAAACCAGAGCCAGCAGATTCGGGAGCCGTGGCCCAGGGGACCTGGACCAGAGCTGCTCCTCCCAGAGGCAGGAAGAACAATGGGCTCCCTGTGGGGACCCAGCCACTGGCCGGAGAGTGGCCTTCGCTCGGGCCTCCTGGAACTTACGGCTCCCTCCCTGCCCCAGGCAGAGCCCTAACACCAGCTCCCAGGAGCTAGCTAGCTCGCTCTCGCGCTCTCTCTCTCCTTCTCTCTCTCTCCTTCTCTCTCTCTCTCTCCTTCTCTCTCTCTCCTTCTCTCTCTCTCTCTCCTTCTCTCTCTCTCTCCTTCTCTCTCTCTCTCTCCTTCTCTCTCTCTCCTTCTCTCTCTCTCCTTCTCTCTCTCTCTCCTTCTCTCTCTCCTTCTCTCTCTCTCCTTCTCTCTCTCTCTCTCTCTCTCTCTCTTTCTCTCTCTCTCTCTCTCTCTCTCTCTCTCTCTCTCTCTCTCTCTCTCTCTCTCTCTCTCTCTCTCTCTCCTTCTCTCTCTCTCCTTCTCTCTCTCTCCTTCTCTCTCTCTCTCTCTCCTTCTCTCTCTCCTTCTCTCTCTCTCTCTCTTTCTCTCTCTTTCTGTGTGGGAGTCAGCCACACCCATGCCTGGGGATGACTCAGTCGCTGGGGGGTCGAAGTTCGAAGTTCGTGGCAGGGGCTGGGTCAGACCCATCCCAGCTTCCAGGCCCAGCCCCAACAGGGTTGTTCCCTCGCTCCCTCCCCTGGGACCACGTAGCCCATCCCTCCAGGGGTCCTGGCTCCACACGGGGGCCTGCGGGGTTGGGCCTGCGGGGTTGGGAGACGGGAAGGCCCGGCACTCTCCCCAGACCCTCAGGTGCTGGAGAAGCAGAGCTGGGCGGGGGTCCTGCCCCGAGACTCCAGGAAGAAGCAAGCTGAGGGTGAGCTGGCCCCCACCCCACCTCCCCAGCCCCTGCCCGCTGCCTCTCCTTCCGGGGTCACCTCCACCGTGGCACAAGGTGGGGCCTGTGGGGCTCTGACCCCCGGCTGCCCCAGAAGCCTGCGGTCTGACCTTCATGCCCAGGACCTGGGGGGCAGGAGGGTCAGAAGCTTAGGTGTGTCCTCTGGGCCTCTTGGGGCCAGGGTCAGGTCTGGGGGGGGCACACCTGGTAAAGGGAGAGCCCGGGGCAGGGGCGCAGGGAGAGAGGACACTCCTCGCACCTCAGTCTGTCTCACCCAGGCAGGGGGACGGGCCTGGGGGACGGACCGGGCGCCGTGCAGGACGTGGGCCCGGCCAGGGCGGCAGGCTGGGTGTCCTGGGGATCCCTCCCCCAGCGACCCCGTCACTTTTCCTCCTGGGATGACAGGCTGACGGGGAACTGGGCTCTTAGTCACAGCTGATGCACCCCGTGCAGCCGTGTGGGCTGCCGGCCGGCACCCCCTCTCTCCGCCTGCTCCGCCCCCTCTGCTCCCCTGGCCCTGCCCCTCGGAGCCCGTGCCCCAGGAGCCTCCCCGCAAGGCCATCGCGCCGTCCCTCCTACCTCTGCCGCCGCCGTGCTCTGGGAGGCTCCCTGTGCCTCCGCCACAAAGCCCCTTTGATCCTCCGCTGGGCTCGCAGCCATGTGACCCGGTGGGCGGGCCGTGCTCGGGGCGCCGCGCAGCCCGACTCTGCTGCTGGGTGAGTCCTCCCGTCTTTGTTCCCTCCGGCCTCCCGCCGGCCCCGCCGGGCCCTCAGGTGCGGCCAGCCCCTGGCCACCGGGCGGCCGGACGGGCGAGCAGCGCCCGTCCAGGGCCGCGGCCCGGACCCCCCTGGTGCGGGACAGCTCAGGGACCGAGAAGGGGCAGCGAGCCCTGAGCTCGGTCCCCA
>PVKZ01005547.1:35771-51280 GCA_004027375.1 Macroglossus sobrinus | reverse complement strand
CATTTAATCATTTACATTTAAAGTAATTGTCACTAGATATGTAGTGATTGCCATTTTATTTATTACTTTGGCACATTTTTTTCTTCTTAAAGAAGTCTCTTTAACATTTCTTGTAATACTGATTTGTTGGTGATGAACTCCTTTACCTTTTTCTTGTCTGAGAAGCTCTTTATCTGCCCTTTGCTTCTAAATGATAGCCTTGCTGAGTAAAGTAACTTGGTTGTAGATCTTTGCTTTTCATGTTTATAAGAACATCCATTTTGTTTTTTGAAAAACAGACTTTATATAATTTTCCTCTTAGTTATGCTCCCAAAGAGTAGCTTTGTTTCTTTCTTACTCTTCCTTGTTTTTAATTTTTCTTTTTTAAAAAATTCCCAGTGATCAGTATAAAAATGCCTGAGTCAATTTAAGCTTGTAAAATTGTCCTGGTATAATCATTAATAATATCCACTTATTCTCAAAGTCTTATTGTGTTAGACAATGAATTATGCAGTCACAATACTCACAATACAAAATTAAATTTTCAGTGTGAACAGTTTATAAGTAATTGGGCTGTATTTGACCTCAGATATCTCTGTTAATTTTGTTAAATTGTCCTATTCCTTGCTATCTGGTTATTTATATTGGCTTTATACACTATTTCTCCTTAGTTTATATAAACCTTCTCTCTATCTCTCACATTACTAATGTATTGAAAAAAGCATTCTCCATAGACAGTATAAATAATCTGTACCTGAGGGATATAAGTTATTGTCTTTATTTCATAATTTTAATCTATTTGTCCTTAAGGTTTGTTATTTTTAATTAATGAAACAATAATTATCAGACAAATAATAACAAGGTACCATCATTCAACCTTTTATTGCTCATCTCTTATATGACAGATACTCTTTGGGGTTCTGAGATATGTCTGGTGATGAAGAGGGGCAAATATATTTATTACTTCATTTCAGCAACTTTAGTTTTTACTGATTATAGCACAATTATTTTACATATCATTAAGAAAGATAAAAATACTATCACTTAAAATTGACCTAATTCTCTCTTTTCACATCAATTATAACATATATCTAGATTTAAGAGTTATTATAATGTAGAGAAAATGCATTTAGAATATTTAAAATATGGTGCTGGCATCAATGCAACAAATGCTTTATCAAGCTATAGAAAGGATAAAGTGAGAATACAAGTAAACAAGGCTGAATTTTCTTGGGAGAATAAAAAAGATATTTGAGCTACATCATAAATGATAAGTAATATTTAAGATGCCATAAAGAATAGGTGGGAATTTTATGGCACCACATTTAAATAAAGAAAATAATAGTCATCTGTGCCTAAATTCTATAATCCTGCACTGATACATTTGTAAGATGTGTTATTGTGTGATATGCCCTCATTTATTTGATGTTATTGAGTGCTACTCTCTGTTTATTATTAGTTTAATAGTTCTAACTTTTATCTCTTCATCCAATAGTTTTTAGTATGAATAGGATAATTTTATGTCTTTCTTATCTGTGTTGTAAGAGTTTGCAAATTACCACGAGCTACTAGCTTTCAAAGTCGATCTTTTAGAATTTCCCTTTTGTTGTTGTTGTTATGACATTGAAGTTTTTCTTTAGCAGATTCCATGTGGAAATATTATAATTTTATTCTTATGTCAGAGCTTTTATGAAAGTTTTCAGGCATTCTATTTCTGTAATTTATAGCCAAATTGCTCAAGGAGTATTACAGCATATGTATCTTAGACCATAATTTTCCTAAGCTTCCATCTCTGTGCCTCAGCTGCAGATTTTTTGCTATATTTTGGTGTAGGATGCTAGCATATTACTTTTACTGGTGAGATAAATATTGCATACAGTTTTATAATTTGCAATTAGATTCATGAGCAACATCTAATTTCTTATGGTTATCTATATCTTTTCAGCTATATCATATCAAAAGCTATCAGTTTATTTTCAAGAAAAAAAATCACATTTTAAAACGTATGACAATTTTTAAAATTACTTTCCCAAAATATTATACTAAACTTTATTATGGACTGCTTATTGTGAGCAATTAATAATGTATAACAAATACACCAGCCAAACAGATATAATGGTCTATTTATTTTTCTTCCTAGTTTCCTTATATTAATATCATTGCAGAAAGAAATATATAGATGTATGCTATCCCTTTACTTTTGAAACATTTTTTTATAAACATAAAAATGATTTCAGAATCTATACATAAAACAGGTTCAAAGAGACATTTTCAAATCATACAATGCCAACAGTATTTGAAGTTATTTCATTGAAAGCTCCTTCAAAAACTTGAATAGTGATTTGTTTCTAATTCTCATGGAGAAGATAATGACTAATTTTCATTTTAATGCTATGACCCTGATAGAGGGCAATTATCTCTGAAAACCAATCAAATATTCATTAGAGCTGAATAAATTTGTTACTCAACTGCCTTTTTAGAAACTTAAATGCCAATTTAAAAATGATCTTAAGAGTATCTTACTCCATCGGCTGGTTCATGTTTTAAGGAGTTCTTTTATCTATATACTCTACTATATTATTTTAAACACTTCTATTCTTAAATTACTTCAAATTCACATGAAATGATCATACTCAATATAATGTATAGGAGCATAAAAATTCAGAATGCAACTATGGTAATAGAAGTGAAATGAAATTTGATGCACTCTACTAGCTGGTCATGTGCCAAGAAAGATGGTATTTAAGTAACTGCTAATAGAGTCAGCTGAAGCAAGTCCTCAGGCTGATTCCACTTTGTGATAGTTCTGTAAAATGAAGAAGTAAACCTAACTCACATGCATTTTATGCTTGTAGCTACATAATAATGCAACCAAAGAATCACAGAAAGATAAAAATTTTGTCATTTTTTTCTCCTCTGAGTACACAGCTCATTTATGTTTCAGCTTTTCTTCCTAAAGAATATCAAATATAGGTTTCTTCTTTCAAAAAAATCTATTTGAATTTTTCAAGTCAATTTTTTATTGAAAATTATAATGTGATTGCTATAACATCATACATTGTTGACAAATTAGTTTGGTCTTTCTTTATCTTTTTTTTTCAAAATTTTTTTTTTTACTTTAAATATATATATATATATATATATATATATATATATATATATATATATATATTTATATATAAATATAAATATATATAACCTATCATCCAACATAAAAAAAGAACATTACTTGTACTTTGCCTCCACTTATATTCACCTCCATTTACCCATATGTCTACCCTCTAACCCAGAAATAAATACTAGCCTGAACTGTGCATTTACTTTTTCTTTTGAAAAATAGCTTACTTTACATATCTTTAAATTATATATTACTTATGTATACTTGTTTACAAATTGTAGATACAGGATATCACTGTATATAATATTTAAGAAGTTTTATTTTTAATAAAAATAAATTTCTAAGATTCATTTATATTAAATATACTCCATATAATTGACTTTTAACAGATTTCATATTTTATTATAATTACCTTGTATACATGTTGGTGTGTGTATTTTTAATTTTCTTAAAAGTGTGTGATGATTATAAGTATTACATTAATTTAAAATTATTTTTAGTTTTACTGACAGAAATATAATTAATTCAATCTATCAATTTTTCAAAATTTAAAATAGTTAATTGTAGTAAAATGCACATAAAATTTGCCATCTTACCATTTTTATATGTACTGTTCACAAGTATTAAGTACATTCACATTGGTGTACAACCAATTTCCAGAACATTTTTCATCTTAAAAAGCAGCAACTATACATTCAATGACAACTGTACATTTATTTGCCCTCACCCCTTCTAACCCCTGGCAACCGCCATTATACTTTCTGCCTCTATAAACTGGACTTCTCTGGACACCTCACATAAGTGAAGTTACACAGACTTTGCCTTTTGTAACTGCTGATTTCTTTAAGCACAATGCCCTTGAGTTTCATTTATGTTGCAGTATATATTAGAATTTCTTTTATTTTTAAAAGAAAATGTATATATCACATTTGGCTTACCTGTTCATCATTAATATCATTTAAATTACTTTCACTTTTTTGCTATTGTGATTAATGTTGCTATTAATAAGGGTACACAAATAGCTCTTTGAGAACCTGCTTGCAATTCTTTTCAGTGTATATCCTGGAGTGGAATTGCTGGTCAAATGGTAGTTCAATTTTTAATTTTTGAGAAACTACCATACTGTTTTTTGTAACTCTTGTACAACCCTACCAACAGTAAAAAACAATTCTAATTTCACCATATCCTAGCCAATACATGTTATTATCTTTTTTTTTTTTTTAATAGTAGCCACAGTAATAGATGTAAGGTGGTTTGTCATCATGGTTTTGAGCTACATTTTCTTAGTCATTAATGATATCGAATACCCTTTTATATACTTGTTGGACATTTGTTTATTTTCCTTGGAGAAATGCCTATTCAAGTCCTCTATTTTTTTTTTAATTGGGTTGTTTGTTTTTCTTTGTTATTGAGAATTCTAAGAGTTATTTATATATATTGGGTATTAACTCCTAATTATATATATGATTTGCAAATATTTTCTATTTTATAAGTTGCCTTTTTGCTCTCTTACTTGGCCAACTATCTTTTTAAATTCACTAAAATATTCTAATAATTTATTTGCTTTAATTTGTTTTTATTTTTAGCAATAAGGGAACTTACATGTAATGAGTGTTTTTCCACATTCAAGATGTTACATATTTTCATTTGATTTTGTGTCTGATTATACTACCTAGATCCTCTAAATAAATAACAATGGTTAGAGGTATCAATAATAGAAAACTATTTTATTATGAATTATAAAAAAGTGTTTCTAATATTTTTCTACTTAGAATAACATTTGCCATAATTTTGAATATTTTTAGAACAGTTTTAGATTTACAGAAAAATTTCAAATTTAGTATAAGATTTCCCATATACCCTACACCTATTTTCCCTTACTATTAACATTTTTATATTACTATAGTAAATTTGCTAGAATTAATGAACCAATGTTAATATATTATTACCTTAACTCCATACTTTTTTCAGGATACCACATTATATTTCATTTTCATGTCTCTTCATGCTTCTCTCATCTGTGCCAGTTTCTCACACTTATCTTGCTTCTGATTAATGTTTTGAGGGATGCTGTTAAGATGTGTTAAAATATAGACTGACACATATTCAAAATTTTAAGATTTTATTAGACCATAATTGGATTAGAATTAGGCAGCGCCAAACCAGAAGTAGTTAGAGACATTCAGCTGACAGGAGCTAGGGGAAATCTTATATAGAAAGTTGTGGAAGCAAAGAAAGAAAATTATTTTATCAATGGACTATCACTTAGAGACAGTTGTTTGTTAGTTGGTTATCCTTAAGTTTCGATTTCTTAACCTTGAAGCATTTACAGGCTCAGGTTTTTGTCTGCTTACATAGACCACCAAAGCATTACAGCCACTTCAAGCTAATGGACTCCTTGTTTGATTGATTTAACAGGTGTTCTGTAGGCTGTCCTTCTATTGGGATTTGTCTAATGTTTTTCTCATAATTAGACTGGAGTTACTGACTTTTGAGAGGAAAGCCATATTTGCAAGATGTAATTTTAATTATAGCATATCAAAGTTTCATTAGCTAGACTTGTAACTATTAACCTTGATTACCTGGCTGAGGTAGAGTTTGTAAAGTTTTTCCACTGTAAAGTTATTCTCCATTCTCCTTTCCACAGTGTGGTTTTGAAAGAAAGTCACTTAGTATGATCCACATTTTAGTAGTAGGGAGTTATAATCTGACTCCTAAAGTGTGAAGTGTCTACATAAATTATGTGAAATATATCTGTATGAAAGATTTTTCTCTCTTCCTCATTTATTTACTTACCCAATCATTTATTTACATCAGTACAAACTCATGAGTATTTATTTATATTTGGAATTATAATCCAGTAGTAATATATTTTTTATTCCTCAAGTTACTACAGCTTTGGCCATCAAAAACTCTTTCACTTGGCATCTATGCTCCCTTTGACATATCATTATCATTGTGTGCACACATACATACGTGTGCATGTGTATGTGTACTGAGTTCTATATTATCCTCTGGTATTACAAGATGTTTCAGATTCATCTTGTGCATTTCCTTTTACAGTTCTAGATTAAGGAATTTTTTTCCTTCTGTTGGACAATGGTATTAAAAACCATGATCTAAGTGCTAAGTGTGACACTCACTCTCGAGTTTCATTGCTTGTAGGCCCCTTTGGTTTATAGGGTGAAAATATGTATGTATGTTACTAACCCATGTGTTATTATCTATTAACATTTATCTAGCTCACCATCTGTATACATGTGTTTATACTGATTACTCCAGTTCTGATTATTACCCATGGTCCATTATATTCTCATTCCCATGATTTCATGTCAACACCCACTCAAAAAATGAGAAACCTGACATTTACCTTCTGCTATCTATTTATTTAATTGTTTAATACTCATACACATATATAGCACTATCAGAATTGTTAACCTATATCCTTGTGGGAAAACTTTATTAACTAAATTACAGTATTTATACAATTTATTTTGCTTCTAGTTTGAAAGATTCCATTCATATACACAGTTATTTAGGTCAACACATTTTCCTCCACCCCCTTTAGTGAGTGCTATGATCTGAATGTTTGTGTCCCTCTAAATTTATATATTGAAATCCTAGCCTTCCAAGCATGATAATATTGGTAGGTGGGGGCTTCGGAAAGTGATTAGGTCATGAAGAAGGGGTCTTCATGAATGGGACTAATGTCTTTATAAAATAGACCCCACAGCACTTCCTAGCTCCTTTTACTATGTGAGAGTACAGGGAGCAGTTTACAGCTTAGAACAGAGCCCTCACTGGATCAAGATGGCTAACTTCAGACAACAACCAGTTGCCAGAACTGTGAACAATACATTTCTGTTGTTTGTAAGTCATCTGGTTTATAATATTTTGTTATAGCAGCCTGAATGGACTAAGACAGTGAGGTTGTTAAACACATTTGAAATATGATCAGTTTATCTTGTCATATTCTACGTTCCACTCTATGAATCTTCAACCTCCTAAATAATATGCTTTATATATGGTAAATTTCAGTGAATGTTGACAAAGGCATAATGTCATGTAACTGTAATTACATATCATGGAGAAGAGTTTAACCTCTGTGAAAAATTCCCTGTGCTCTCTATTCAACCCCTTCCCTCAGCACCTCTGAAATACTGATCTAATTACTGTCTCTATAATTTTGCTACTTTCAGAATGTTATACAACTGGATTTATACAGTACATACTCTTTTCACTCTGGCTACTTCTACTTAGTAATATGCATTTAACATTCATCCATATCATTTAGTGGTTTGATAGCAAATTATTTTTTACTGTTGAATAAAATTCCATTGTATAGATGTCAGACGTATTTTTAAAAAACAAATTTACTTACCGGAGGACATAAAGTTGCTTTATTTTTTTTGACAATTATAAATAAAATTGCTATAAACATTTATTTGCAGTTTTTTGTATGAGCATAAGTTTCAAATAAGTTTAATAAATATCTAGGTGTTAATTGATGGATGATGAACTAAGACTGTTTAGCTATATAAGAAATTGCCAAACTGTTTTCCAAAGTGGCTGTTTCTTTTTGCATTCTCGCCAGCAATAAATGTGTTTTTTTTTTTCTCTATATATACCTATTCAGCCCATTCACCAATCGAATACAGTAACGTGTGAGTTTTCAACCTAATAATGATGCTGTCCATTACACTTTTTATCAGTCATCATCTACTAAATTCACTAATTTAGCTACTTTACCATCTTTTTTCATAATTTTTTTTAAAATTTACTATAAACGTTACTTTGACACTTTCCAGAGTGGCCTCACATAGCGAATTTCCTCTTCTTTCTGGGTACACTATATTGTTGATTCATTAACACTGGGCTCACAGCCAACAGCACTGTACCTCATGCTTTATCAAACATAGATTTTGTGTGTTTTCTTTTTTTTCAATAAGGCATCTCACAGCTTTCTTGTGCTCAAGAATGTTACATAGCACTTCAACACTGTGATTAGTGGCTATTTGAAACATTTAACTCACCAAGAAATAGATCAAATATGTAAAAATGTGTACCCTGAAATAAACCCTGAAAAGGATGCTTATTTTCAACATGAATACTGAAGCGAGAAGGCAGAGTACAGCCTTGTTCAATTTCAGGTGAGAATAAGCATGTCCAGATATTTAGATTTTTTCACTGTTCTGTGCATGTATACAAGTGACTACAAAAGTGCCCTGAGTATTGACTTGGGGCTTACAAATGAACTTTAGCAAGTAGTCAAATCCCCAAACATGTAATTCATTAACAATGAGAAATGACTGTATATGAATTATATATGTGCACATTTGTATATGAAAATTTTATTTTGCAGAGTAGCAAACAATTAGAGTTGCTGGATGTGATAATTCTCAGCTGAAGTTAAACAAGGTGATTCTTAACCATCTTGTTTTAATCCTATGCAGAGATGACAGAAGGATAGAGATAAGCAGATATGCAATGTTGTGCAAAAAGCTCTGGCACTGGGGCCATTTAAAGAGGTTTGAATTCCAACTCAGGCTCCTGTTAATGCAGCAGCCTTAAGCAAGTTCTTTATAGGATTTAAAATTATAATACATACTAAATAAATATATTTTCCCCCAAAAGTGTTCATCATTTACTAATTTTATGTTCATAAAGACTTCATAAAACAAAACTACCATGGATAATGAAAACTAACTGTATATGTATATATGTGTGTGTACAAAATATATAATTATATATATCATACATGTAAACAATTGTGCGTGCAAGTGTATATGTGTGTGTGTATGTGTGTTTATAGGCAACAATGAAAAAATATCTTACCTTCATACAATGGAACACACTATTCAGCTACAAATTGGTATACATTCTCAAAAGCATTATGCTAAGTGAAAAAAGCCAGAACCAAAAGACTACATATTCTATGGTTCCATTTACATAAAATTCTCAGAAAAGGTAAATGTATTGAGACTAAATGTAGATTACTGGTGGCCTGAGGCTGTAGGTAAAGTGAATATTAGCTGTTGATAGACACGAGAGAATTTAGTGGAGAAACTAAAATTCTCTAAAGGTGATTACTAGAGATGAATACCCCTCTCAGTAAAGTTAGAAAATCACCACAGAGTTGTACACTTGAAATGGTTAAATTTTACTATGTATATGTTCTATATCTGTTATCTACCAAACTTTTAAAATAAAAAGAATGGCTTTTTAAATTAATGATTGTACTTTTAGAAGAGATCTAGCTTGTTTCTACCACAACATTTTGGCTTCCCTCTACCTGAGGAATATTTAAAGGGCTCAGAATGAGAAGAGAAATACACAGTAGAAAAGATATTGCATGATTTCAGATGAAAAATAATTGCGGATGAGACATGGGTGGTAGTTGAACAATTTCTGAGAATTATTAGGAATTTTGAAGTATTTTAAAGGTTAATAAATAAATGTTTGTGGAATAAATTCAGGAAAATACAATACAATGTAGATATGTGTTTGTCAAAGACAGAAAGGGGAAAAAATGTTACTCAAAATTGTGGACCTTAGCAAAAGATGAATGGAGTTGCCATTTATCGATGGAAACTATCTAAGAAGGGGTATGTTTAGGAAAGAGAGAAACCATAAGTTCTATTATGTCCCATGTAAAGTTTAGATATGGAATTCTGGAGTTAAGAGGAAAGAGTAGTTTTGGACATGAAAATTTTGCAATATAAATAAATTATTTAAAACCACAGGAACTCCTGTTATGCAGTCAACTATTATGCATAGAGAAGAGAAGTGGTTTGAGACAAAGACCTGAACCACTACAACATTCATATAAAGAAGAAATGACAGCAGCAACAAGAAGGACAACAAAAGGGACTGGAAAGATTAAAACAAAAATTTAAAGTTCATATTCCTTAAGTCATAACTGTGGAATAATGATTTACTAAATATTAAAAAATAAATAATTTTTAAAAATTGTATGACCCCTTTCCCTTTTTTAAAGTCCTTATTTAAGGTATATTATAAAAAGTGGCGGAGGTAATTCCAATTATTTATATCAAGTGCTCTTAGCAAGATACATGGTGTCCTAGACTCTATAACTAATTACAATTGTCCATGGATGCTTAAGTCACTTATATGAAAAGATCTAGTATTTGCATATAACCTATGCAATTCTCTTGTATACTTTAAATCAGCTCTAGATTAGTCATAATACCTAATGTAATGTAAATATTATTATAATCTACACTATAGGGAATAATGACAAGGGGGGAAAAAAGCCTACACATGTTTAATACAGAAGCAACCATTGCACTATGTACTAACTACATATTACACATCAAGAACATACCTTTTTTTTTCTGAATATTTTCAGAACGTGGTTGCTAGAATTCACAAATGCAATACCCTTGGATATAAAGGGCTAAATGTACATTCATCAAAATTTCTTGTAGGTGAGAGTGGACATAATTAAATTCTGGCCAAAGTTATGTAAGCCAAAGTGAATTTGTTAGCTACCTCTTTTAAGAGATATTTTTACTTGCTTCTTTGTCACTCCATTCCATCACCTATAAAATTGATGCCAAATCTTGGATCATATGGTTTAGACCATATTGTTTTAGGATTTATGGAACGTACATTGTATGTCTTTGAAAATGTCCTAGAATTAGAGTCACCATTCTAACCTTGGACTGCTTGCCTCCAGGTTGATTTAAGTGATTTTTAAAAATCAAAATTAAAATAAACTTCTATTCTGTTTAAGGCACTGTTACGTATCATTTTTGTTACTCATAGCTAACCTTATTTTAAAATTTTAGAAATAATGTAAGGTAATAATTACTTTAAAAAATAAAAAATAAATTTACTTTCAAAACTAAAGTACCAGAATTACATTGAATTTTAGTTCAAAGTAAATGTTAATGGAGATTACTTATCAAAAGTGGAATTTCAGAAAAAAAGAAAGTCATAGAGGCAAACATTGGCATAAACTAGGAAGAATCTAGTCAAATGAGAGTCAGTGTTACATAGTGATCTAAAGTATAGATTATATAGATTGACAAAAAAAAAGCTTCATTAAATTTTCTGAGTCATGTATTCTTCAACGAAGTGTTTAATTTTCAACTATATTTGGATTAGTGATATAACAGGAATATAACATCTGGCACATATACAAAATTTTTTATCTGTCTATTGTCCTTAACACAATCCCTGAAATATAACTTATTTGATCAATCTGAGATGCTGTTATTTGCTTTACTGTTTTATTTTGTGTTTCTTTTTTAATACTATAAGATTCATGGTTTTATCTCTTAGATCAATTCAAGCTCTTAGTATAGTGGCTTGCATAAATCAATGACAAAAATAATTATAAAATTTAAAAGTTCTTCCTTTTTAAACTTTTTTTCATAATATTATTGGGGAATATATCTTAATGGGATTAAATAAAATGGTTCTTACAAATTATGTGATATAATTTGTAAAATATAAAACTGAGGCTTAGAAAGTTTTTTACCTTTCTTAACATATTTTTGAAATAACATTTTAAAATTAATTTTTGTCATAAAAATATGAAATTATTGAATAGCATTTTAGCAAAAGAGTTTACAAATTAGCCTTTGTTTAAATTTTTTATACTTAAATTCCTAGGTCATTGTGTATAAACAAGTAAAGAAGCATGTCAATATATTAGGACTCTTTTAAGTGTTCTTACTGTATACTGCATGTAGTTTGCCGAAAAGGATTCTTTTTTAAGGTAAAGAAGTATAGTGAAGAGTGGGAAGAGTGGCAATTCAAATTTTGTACCAATTTCACCTTCCATTAAAACTGTATTATTATATTTATATAATTTAGTGGAATTATCTTTCTGTCAAGAGACAATGCACTGGCTCTGGTTATCAGTTTTAACAACTATTCAGATAACTATGGGTTGAATAGAGGCCAATATTTCATGATCTGTTTAAATCACTATTATTTTCATAGTATTTATATGCTTTAAGGGCTTGCTGAAGCTTGGGAAATCAGGAACTTAATAAAGTTGGGAATGTGTTTAAGTAATTGAAAAAAATTTTTAAGGCTTTTCTCTTTTTATTATCAGATCAAGTAATATAGATACATTCCAAATCTAATATTCTGATTGAAAACACTTGATGTTTAATCTTTTTTTCCTGCATAGAGAAAAATGCATCAAAATTGCAAAGAAATATTCTTATTCTTTGCTTCTTGATACTTATTTTTATTAGATACAGCATTGGCTAGAAAGTAAAGTAGTGTTTCACAAGCCAGAGGCTGAGAAAATAAATTTCATGAAATGAAAGCTGTATTTGGTGAATAACCTAGAGCTACTTCCTATATTTTACTGTGATGCTAGTATTTCCAAAGTTTTTACTAGACCACAACTTATATGTTTACTTTATGTTTTTCTTTTAAACACATAATATAGACCCAGGCAAAGATATGGTAATATCCATAGAACATGTTGCAAATGTTTAAAAATTAGACATTTCATGGTGTCAAATAACAATCACTATTAATAGTAAAGTGAAAGGGCATTTAAGATAAGAATTATATGATGTATTTTGGATATTTTAAATATTTATAAAACCAAAAAGCTTTAAATTTTGCTTATTTTTATACTTATACAGAGTCTACACTTGTTGCATAAGAGATTTTAGTTAAATGTTTATTACTTTAGCCAAATCTCTTTGCTCTTTGGCCTTTATAGGAAACTATCAAGATAGTTACTAAAATAGATAATAAAATTGACTATATTTAATAATTATGCTCTCATTCATTCGTTTAGCAAACATTCCTCATGTCATGTAAATCTTAGGAATTAGGGTAGTGAATAATAAAAGGTACTTTTATAAATTTTGCTTATTTGTCAAGAAAGATAAAAACACATAAACAGCCAAATAAGTCAAATTCATATATTCAAAAGTGTTAGAACAGAAATAAAATAGGATAGTGAGAAACAGAGCCAGAGTGGTGTGTGTGTGTGTGTGTGTGTGTGTGTGTGTGTGTGTGTGTTTCAGCAAAAATACAGAGAAGTCTTTCCTGAGGAAGGATATATGCTCTGTTTCTAATGCTGAGAAGAAGGAAGCCAGATGATTTATTTTTTTAGTATTATCCATAATTACTTTATCTTTAATTTTTAAATATTTTTATTTTTAATTATAGTTGACATACAATATTATATGAGTTTCAGGTGTACAACATAGTGTTTAGTGTTGGGAGCCATTCTTGTTGAATGCCCTACAAACAGGGTTAAAGTTGCCTGCAAGCTAGAAGTTTGCAAAGCAGGTGGGCTCTGTACTGAAAGAGGAAGTTTGGCTTAATGGAAAGAGTTGAAGTTCCTTGCCCCAAGGAATAATAGACAGAAAGCAGGAACAAGGAGGTTTTGAGAGAACTTATGTAAATGTCAGCAATTGTTAGCAGATCTGTGAGTTTTGTTTCTCATACACATCCTGGGGTATAAATATACTGTTCTTAATAAACTCAGGGCGCAGTATTCACTGTTAGCCCTCCTGACTCTATCTCTTTGTCTCTCTCTTTCTTCTCTCTGTCTCTCTCTCTCTCTCTCTCTGTCTCTCTGTCTCTCTGTCTCTCTCTCTTTTTCTCTTTTTTTCTCAATCCTCACTCCCTCTCTCGGGAACTGTTCGATCTTAGCCAGCAGGCTCTAGCAGATTAGACATTTATATAATTTACAAAGTGACCACTCTGATAAACATAGTATCCATGCAACATCATACCTAGTTATTACACTATTATTAACTATATTCCCTCTGCTATACTTTACATCCCCATGACAATATTGTAACTATCGACTTGTACTTCTTATTCTCTTCTCACTTTCTAATCACTCCCTAAATCCCCTTCATATCTGGCAACAATCAAAATGTTTTCTATCTATAAATTTATTTGTTTTCTTTTTGTTTGTTTATTTTGTTCTTAACACACATAAGTATAATCATATGGCATTTGTCTTTTTCTGTCTAACTTTCTTGACTATGCACTATATCCCTGAACATCCCTCCATGTTGTTACAGATGGCAAGAGTTCAGTCTATATTATGGCTGAGCAATATTCTATTGTATATATGTACCACCACTTTATCCATTCATCTATAGACAGAGAGGTAGCTTCCAGGCCTTGGCTATTTAAATTATGCAGTGAACCAATGAATATGCATATGTCTTTTTGAATTAATGTTTTGGGTTTCTTCAGACAAATACTCAGAGGTGAGATTACTGGGTCATTCTTTGTCTCTTGTTATAGCCTTTGTTTTAAAGTAGTTTTTTTTTTTTGGGGGGGTTGTTGTTTGTTTGTTTGTTTTTTGGTCTGAAATAAGTATAGCTACCCCAGTTTTTTTGTTTGTTTCCATTTTCATGAAATATCTTTCATTCCTTTACTTTTAGTATGTATGTATTTTTTGATCTGAAGAGAATCTCTTGTAAGCAGTGTATGTAAGCTATCTTATTTCTTTTGACTGAAACATTTAATCCATTTACATTTAAAGTAATTGTTGCTAGATATGTAGTGATTGCCATTTTATTTATTATTTTTACACTCTTTTCTTCTTAAAGAAGTCCCTGTAACATTTTTTTTGTAATACTAGTTTGGTGGTGATGAACTGCTTTAGCATTTTCTTGACTGGGAAGCTCTTTATCTGTCCGTTGATTCTAAATAATAGTTTTAATAGGTAGAATAATCTTGGTTTTAGGTCATTGCTTTTCGTCACTTTGATTATTCCTGCCAATCCCTTCAGGCCTGCAAAATTTCTGTTGACAAGCTGACAGTCTTATGGGAGCTTTCTTTTAGGTAACTAACTGCTCTTCTTGCTACTTTTAAGATTTGCTCTTTGTCTTCAACCTTTGACATTTGAATTATGATATGTCTTGACGTGGGCCTCTTTGGGTTTACATTGTTTGGGACTCTGTGTTTTCTGGGTTTGCACATCTATTTCCTTTGCCAAGTTTTTATTTTTATTTCTTTCAATAGGTTTTCAATCATTTGCTCTCTCCCTTTCCCTGTGGTACCCATATGTTGCAAATGTCAGTATGCTTGATGTTGTCCCAGAAGCCTCATAAATTATCCTTATTTTTTTTTGCATTCTTTTTTTTTTATTTTTTGAAGTTCTGATTGGATGTTTTCAGCTACCTTGTCTTCCAAATTGTTGATTCAGTCTTCTGCTTCATCTAATCTACTATTGATTCCTTCCAATTGTTGTGACCGGAATAACCAGACTCAACCTGAGTGCTCTGATATTAGAGGCAGTTTATTAGCCGGCGGCTGTCCTTCCAAAGGAGCAGCCCCGAAACATAAAGATACAAGGGTTTTAAGCCCAAAATCTCATTCTTCATTCTGTCTAAATCACAAAGGTTTAATATTTCTTCTATTCTCTACCTGTCACCCTAAAGGT
>PVKZ01005547.1:0-35671 GCA_004027375.1 Macroglossus sobrinus | reverse complement strand
TCCATGGGTAACTGTTAGGTTCCCATGGGCAACTGTTAGGTTTCCAGGAGTAATAGTCAAACAATAACTTTTCAAGCAAGCAGGTGTCCAGAAGCGAGACATGGCAATTAGCATGTAGGCTCTTAACCTTAACCCATTACTACATCATTGTGACCCTTTCAGTAGCACGTCATCACACAATGTATTCTATATTTTAATTATTGTATTCTTCATTTCTAACTGATTCTTTTTTGTGTTTTCTATCTCTTTGTTGAAGTTATCACTGAGATCATTGATCATTCTTATACTAGTGTTTTGAACTCTACATTTGGTAGATTGCTTGTCTCCATTTTGTTTATTCTTTTTCTGGAGTGTGGGGAGCCATTCTTATCAAGGCTCTCATACCTGAGATCTAGGCAACTTCGCCTTGGGACAGAATCTGCCTCGCCCTGTGCTATCTGATAGGATAAACAGATAAACAGCATAAGGTCAGTTGCCCTGACTTGCCCTGACTTGCCCTGGGCCCCTTGAGCCATTTGCTTAAACTAATCTGACCTTGCAGTCCCCTCCTCTCCCGGGACTCTTCTGCATTTTGGGGTCATATAAGGAAATGGAATGTTCTGCGGTTCGGTATCCAAGGCAACCGTGATTATGCAAATCCTCCCCTTTATATACTCTACCCCTACCTACAATAAACGAGGCTTGATCAGAACTTTGTCTTGCCTCCATTCTTCGTGTCTCCTGTCCCCCATTCTCTTGCAGATTGTCTCCTCGAGTCTCACGTCTGGCCAGAGCTCCCGTTAGTCGTCCCGTGGGAAGGGACACTGGAGCTTTGTACTGTTCTTTTATTTGTTTCTTCATCTCTCCATTTTGGTCACCCTGCTGTCTTTGTTTCTATGTATTAGGTAGAACTGCTATATCTCTGGTCTTAGTAGGTTTGTCTTGTGCAGTAAGTGTCTTATGTGGCCCAGATGTGTCCCTTGTGAGTGGCATGTGTGCCCTCCTGTCATAGCTGAGCTTTAGTTACTGTTTGCAAAACCCCTCAGGCTTTTGGTTGTGAGTACTGACCATGGCTACAGTGGAAAACTCTTGTGCATGGCTAACCATACATAGCAGGATTCACTTTAGTGAGACTCTGTTGCCTGCCCAGTCTGTCGTTTGGGTGTCTCATTGTGGAGGTAGTTGGATGATACTCTCATGTGATCTCAAGCTGGCCACTAAGTGTAGGGCCTCTTGAGCAAGTTTTTGTTGTAGACTGAGTTCAGGCACTACCTGTGCCCTTCCTGAGACCACTTGGTATGAACAATAAAGTGATCTGCAGATAGTTGATGCTTGTGCTGGACTAGAGGTGCCTCTGAGAGGCGAAGCTGCAAACAAAGACTGGCTGCCACTAATGCCAGGCTTGGTGCAGCTTAGAAAGTAGTACATGGCATGCTGAGGCCAGACACTGCTTGTTTGGAAATTGTAAATCTTTGAGAGATTATAGAAAAGTTTGAAGCATGAGCTAAGATAGGCCATTGGTATAGAAAAGCCACTGGAAGCTTTTTGGGTGGGCCTGAAATTTGGGTGTGAGGGGCCTTCAGGAACTTACTACAGTGGAGCAAATGATGTTAGCCAGGTTGATGGTAACTCAGATATGGTGCCCACGTGAGTCTGCTCACTGGATAGGTAGAGGGCTCAACAAAGGAACAATGGCTTCTGCCAGCACTTCTGTTTGAAGGAAAGTTGTCTCTCTAGCCCTCAGTCTGAAGCCAGATAATTCAGTTCCTCCCTCTATATCTCTGGCTCCTTTCAAGCTTCTGCTTCAGTGCTGGAGCTCAGAGTGGGCCTGTCAGTGAGTAAACTTGTGTGAGGGCCCTTTAAAAGAATTTCCTGGGACCCCAGTGGCTCTCTGTCTCATTCAGCTACAATCCTCACAGCCATAAATTATGGGGACTTCTCTTCCCCACACTGGAACCCTGGGCTTGGGAGTCTTATGTGGGGCTGTGACCCCTCACTCTTTATGGGGGACCTCAACAGCTGAGACATCTTCTTCCTGATTTTTAACCACTATATGTGTGTGTGGGGCCAGACTGTTCCACTTCTTCACCCTTGTTAATAGTCTTGATGTGGCTTCTGTGTGTCCTTAGTTATAGGACTTCTGTTTAGCGAGAATTCAGGTGATTCTCAGTGTTGGTTATTCTATAGTTGTAATTTTGATGTGGTTGTGTTTAGAGCCCAGCACAGCATTTATCGACTTCGCCATCTTGAGTAAAAACCTAGATGATAGCTTTAACTAAAATTCTTTTTCCCCCAGCTTTATTTAGTTATCATTGACATATAATACTAAAAGTTTAAAGTGTACAATGTGTTGATTTGATACCACTTATAAATTGCAAAATGATTACCAACATAGCATTAGCTAGCACCTCCACCATGTCACATAATTACTCTTTCTTTTTTGTAGCGAGCACAGTATAGACCCACTTTCTCTTGATAACGGTAACACTCATATTAAACTTTTATATGAGATAAACATTATGATTGTGGATCAGAAGGAAGTAGAATACAATATATTTTTTTAAATACCAGAATTTATACCATGACATAAGATATGCATAAGAATTGCTTTTATTAAATTTTAAACATTTTCTACATATTTGAATTTACAGATGTATAAACTGATAGATATAGAGATTATGTATGTATGCATATGTAAACAGGCTCACAATAAAAAATACACATCTTAATTTTCTATAGATTATGGTTGTTCTTAAAAAAAATGCTCTTCTAAAAGGACTCTAGCCTCACTGTCCACTGTCTAATAGGGTAACCACTAGTCAAATGTGGTTATTTTAATTGTAATTAATGAAAATGAAATAAAATACAAATTCAATTCCTTAATAATATTAACTATTTTAAGTAATCAATAGCTCTACTTGTTTAAAGGTTATTGTTTTGGACAGTGAAGTTAAAGAACATTTATGCCGCTAAAGAAAGTTCTATTGGATAGAGTTGGTTTAATCAACTGGGTAATATTAAGAAACTGATACTGCGCCTGGATTATTTTTGTTAATTTTGTTCTACTGCATTCAGTTGGACATCTAGTTGAGAAAAAAATGGATATTTAAAAATTTGGACAAAATATTGTATATCCTAAGTTAGATGGTTCACTTATAGATTTAATGTATTTCACAATAATATAGTGCATGTACATGTATTGTGGCATGTCTTAGAAAGAATATAATTTATCTTAAACAGATGCAATAATTAGCCAATAATTATTCTAATTTATTTAATGCATACTCCAGTTTTTTAGATATTCGGTTGGCAATTTAGTTCATGGGAATATATTAAGATTGATTAAGTAAAAGAGCAAAGGAATGTGACCCTTCAATAATGAAAGCAGAATAGATACTTATATTATTCCCCTTTGTAATATCATATTTTGTAAAAAATTGGTATACATATGACTGTAAAGTGTTCTTTAAGGAAGAACAATTATTTCCTCTAGGAAATTTTAACTCATCTATGTTTCAGTTTAAGTTTAATTAATTAACTTTTTGAGAAAATTCAAAATAGAAAAGGCTATACAGTTAAATATAAAATATCAGAATCTTTGATTTTATAAATTATATTTTAATCTATCAGTTCTGTTTCACTGGAGAATCCTAACTCATACATATAAGATGATCATGATTTTCTCCTGAAAATTTTTCTAAGCTACATAGGAAGGTGAGTATGTGTGTATTTGTCTGTGCATGTGCATGTATGTGTATATACACACGCATTATATATATATATATATATATATATATATATTACACTAATAAAAACAAAGTGAAATATTAATATTAGCTAATGCTTATGAAAGGATTACGTATTTTTTTAACTGTTTCTCAGTGCTCTAGTTTCTATCTTATACAGCTTCTATTATTAGTAGTAACAGTAGTAGTAGAAAATTTTAAATATAGAATGATAAAAATGTATGCATGCTCTGTAGCAAATTCACAGCTACTATTAACTTTTCTTAAGTAATCTGTCTTCAAGATTCTTATATTTGTGATAAGTTGAGTTTGATTTCATGTTATAATATAAGTTATGTTTAAGAAAAGCAGACTGAAGAAATAGACATGTTACTAGATGAATAGAAAGAATAATTAGGAAAGGCAAATGTATAAATAATAGACAGAATTGGAAAATGTTAGTTAAGACAATTTGATAACTGGCAGCAGTGTATACTGTGCTACATTAGATTCTATGAATGTACAAATATACACATGTGGACATGGACACACACACTCTTACACACATGACCATGATGTTATTTATCCAATAATTCAAGTGTATAATAATTTTAACTTTAATCTACAGCCATCGACAAACTCTTTTTACAAATCATTCCAATAAGACTCTTAAGAGAATTCAGGAGAGCAAATTAAATATAAAGTTATAAATTTTTATTTTATTTTTTGGGAGAACTTTTGTAAACTTGAAGACTTTGTGGCTAGTCTTCTACCACCATTGTTGTAAAAACATTGTTCCCCAAATCATAACCTGTGCCTAAATAGAATAAACTTGAAAATTAAAACTTTCAACTGAGTTAATGTACTGAGTCACATTTATTAAAAATCATTGTGTTGGCCTAGCCATGATATGAGAACTCTGCCAAATGTTACCCATCCATATCATTTTGGTTCCAAGTTTATAGAAGATGAGTAAACATCTTGCTTAATCTCATAATTACCCTGTGTTTTGAAGTCATATGACTGTATTCCAAGCCTGAGAGCTATTATCAAAAAACTTTTTATATATTCTACTTTTCTTATATCATATGTATAGATATTTCTAGAAAAAAAATTCTTCTAGAAATTACATATATATGGGATTTAGGGGTATTGTGAGGGTGTTTTATATATTTCAACCATCTAGGATTTAACTATGAGCTCATATAAAGTAAGAGTAAGTCCTAACATCCAAGCTTTATAACTTGATCTTAATGCAAATAGTTTGTTCACAGAAAGCAAATAAATATATAGGTATCAGTTACGTAGGACAAAATGAAGTATATTTTCTCTAAATGAACAGACTGCTATTTGATAATAATCATTTAAATTTGCTTTATTTTGCTAAAGTTTATTCAGAATAACAGAGTTTATATACAAGTTTTTAATTCTTAGTAAATTAAATATGATACAAAGTAGTTACCAACTCCACAAATTGAGACCTAAGATATTATATTTTAAAAATATTATTTGTTATCACAGATGATACACTTAAATCAGAATATGTTTTATATTACAGAAATACCATTATTGATATCCCTTCAAATATTTACCATTATTGACTTTAACTGCTTCTTAATCTCTTTTAAAGCAGGATTAAGATAAAAACATTTAACAGGTTATGTTAGTATTTTTCATTTTCTGAGTTTCTTCAAAGATTGTCATTTTAATTGAAAACATAGATTCAATTCACTACTAAATAGTATAGAATAGAAGTTATGATGCAATAATTATTCATACTGTTATTGTTTCAAAAGGAATCACTCTAAAAATTAAGTTATCGCCATATGTCCATGTTAGTATTGCAAACAGTTTGTCTTTTAGCCTTTATGCTTCTCTATATTGAAATTTCTAGTTTTACGAATGCTACTGATCAACTCACTGATTTTACATCCTTATTAAGCCTTCATTCTATAGTGCAGAATAAACCAATCTAGAATCTAAGATAGAAATTCAACTTGGCACAGCTGTTACTCAGAATACACTACTGAAAGAGATCCTACATGTTTATTGAGCTATTTCACACTATTTTGCTGAAGTCATGAAAAAATTAATTGCATCACAGCTGCAATACTTGACCCTAAATGTGTAGATGATAGCAAATAACTTTAAACTAGTCACTCAAGGAATACTTACGTAGTCTCATAAATGTCTTAATCAATATTGAATGTCTAATTGGCAGATGTTGTAAGACTTTAACACTATCTGTACTTAAGAGTAGTCTCATCTCACATACCTTCAGTTACTTTCTTAAGTGTAGTTAAATTAATTACAATAATTACATTAAATTCCTTATTTTGCATTAAGAAATGAGAACTGTTTCAATTTATGATAATGACTATCTGTGTCTGGAAAGATAAAAAATAGCTTTACTCAACTTCTGTTGATGTTGGTAATGTTTATTAATTAAGTAGTTTTAAAAGAATAATTTTTTTCAAAAAGATAGAATAAGAAAAAACATAAAATAGTTTATTATAAATATTATGTGATACTATAGATTTATTTTTTGATTTTACATTTTTAAAATATAAAGGAAACATAACAATTAACCATAATCCTATCCTGTAGATAGTCACTGTTGAAATTTAAGACTGGCAATGTTTAGAGCTTTGCATATTGTGTTTACAGTTTGGAGAACATACTTAAGATTATATTGTTATCTTAACTTTTTATTTATTTATTTGTTTATGTATTTATTTATAATTTTTATTTAAGTTTATTGGCATAACATTGGTTAACACAATTATATAATTTTCAAATGTACATTATAATTTGACATCTATATATTCTCTTATGTGATTACCAGCCAGAGTCCAGTTTTATTTAGCTATCATGTATTTGATCACCTTTACCCAATTCACTCTCCCCCAAACACCCTATATTTGACCCCCTTTCCCCTGCCTACCTCTTTCCTCCTCCCCCACCCCCTACTCTCTGGTAATCACAAGTCCATTTTCCATGTCCCTGAGTCTCCATTTGTCCTGCTCATTTGTTGCTTTTAGGTTTATATACCTAAACCTAAAAGTGATATCATGTGATTTTCAACCTTTTCTGCCTGGCTTATTTCACTTAGCAAAATTATTTCGAGGTCCATCTATATTGTCACAAATGGCAGTATTTCATCTCTTAATATGACTGAGTAATATTTCATTGTATATATGTACCACAGCTTTTTTAGCCAATCATCTATCATAGGACACTTCAGTTGCTTCCATACCCTGGCTACTGTGAATAATGCTGCTACGAATATCGGTATGCAAATATCTTTGGGGGTAAATACCCAGTAGAGGGATTGCTGTATCATATGGTAGATCAATTCTTAGTTTTTTTGAGGAACTTCCATACCATTTTCCATAGCGACAGTACAAATTTGCAGTCCCACCAGCAGGGTATGAGGGTTCCTTTTTCTCTACATCCTCTCCAACATTTGTTATTACTTGTCCTGTTGATAACAGCTATTCTAACAGGTATGAGATGGTATCTCATTATGGTCTTGATTTGCATTTCTCTAGTGATTACCTAGTGATTAGCTAGTGATGTTGGGCATCTTTTCATAATTTTGTTGGCCATTTGTATGTCTTCTAATGAGAAGTGTCTGTTCAGGTCCTCTGCCCATTTTTTAATCAGATCATTCGTTTTGTTGTGGCCAATATTGAGTAGACCAAACCAAGTACGCTCTCAAAGGCTGTTTATTCGCTGGTGGCTGTCCTTGCTAGGAGCAACCCCAAACATGAATTATGTCCAGTTTATATACAATTGATTGTTTCTCATGCCACCATGCAAGCGAGCAGGGTGAAACAAGCTAAAATTGGCAGTTAGTGTATAAGCTCATTATTACATTGTTACAAATTTTATGATTAACAAGAGGCAGTTAAGGGTTCCAGGAACTAAGCCCTTTTGCTTTAGTTAAACATTACTAAGATATAGACTTCCTTTATGTAGTTTTCAGGTGTTTTAATTAACTCTTTCCTTATCACAGTTCAGCAGGCTGTCACAGTTTTTTTGTTGTTGAGTCATATGAGTTCTTTGTATATTTTGTATATTAGGCCCTTATCAGATATGTCGCTTGCAAATATATTTTCCCATTCGGATGGTTGTCTCTTTACCTTGTTGATGATTTATTTTGCTGAACAGAAGCTTTTTAGTTTGATGTAGTCCCATGTATTTAATTTTGCTTTTATTTCCCTTGCCTTTGAGGTCAAAGTCATAAAATCCTCTTTAAGTCCAAGGTCCTTCAGTTTAGTTCTCATATTTTTTTCTATGCATTTTATTGATTCTAGTCTTATATTCAAGTCCTTAATCCATTTTGAGTTAATTTTGGTGTGTGGTGATAGAGAATAGTCTAGTTTAATTCTATTGCAGGTAGCCTTTCAATTTTACTAGCACCAATTATTGAAGAGGTTTTCTTTTTTGCATTGTTATGTTTTTGGCTTTTTTTTTGTCAAAATTTATTTGTCCATGTAAATATGAGTTTACTTCTGGACTCTCAGTTCTGTTCTACTGGTTCGTGTGTCTGTTTTGCTGCCGATACCATGCCATTTTGATTATTGTCGCTTTGTAGTATAAGTTGAAGTCAGGCAGAATGATGTTTCCAGCCTCGTTCTTTTTTTCTCAGAATGGTTTTGGCAATTCTGGGTCTTTTGTGCTTTCATACAAATCTGATTTTTTGTTATATTTCTTTAAAAAATGCTGATGGAATTTTGATGGGAATTGCATTCAATCTGCATAATGCTTTAGGTATTATGTTGATTTAGGTATTTATGTTGATTCTTCCAATCCGAGAACACAAACAATCTTTCCATTTTTTTGTGTCTTCTTTAATTTATTTTAATAGGGTCTTATACTTGTCATTATATAGGTCCTTCACATATTTTGTTAAATTTATTCCTAGGTATTTTATTCTTTCTGTTGCAATTGCAAAAGGAATTATTCTGTTTCTTTTTCTGATGCTTCATTATTCGAGTATAGGAATACTATGAATTTGTGAACATTGATTTTGTATCTAGAGACTTTACTGTATTTGCTTATTGTTTCTAGCAGTGTTCTTGTGGAGTCTTTAGGGTTTTCTATATAGAGAAAAAATATAAAAGGCCACCAAATAGGAAACAAAGAAGTCATTATTTGTGGATGACATGATTCTTTGTTTTTCACAATTAAGTATAATGTTGGCCGAGGGTTTGTCATAGATGGCCTTTATTATGTTAAGGTACTTTCCTTCTATACTTATTTTGTGAAGTGTTTCGATCATAAATGGATGCTGTATCTTGTCAAAGGCATTTTTCTGCATCTATTGATATGATCATATGATTTTTATTTTTTTCATTTGTTTATGTGGTATATCATGTAAACTAATTTGTGAATGTTGAACCATCTCTGTGCCCCTGGGATAAACCCACTCGATCGTGGTGTATAATCTTTTTAATATGTTTCTGTATTCAGTTTGCCAGTATTTTATTCAGGGTTTTTGCATCTGCGTTCATGAGAGATATTGCACTGTAGTTTTCTTTTTTTGTGTTATTGTTCCCAGGTTTTGGTATCAGAATAATATTGGCCTCATAAAATGTGTTGGAAAGTATTGCTTTCTCTTCAATTTTTTGGACGAGTTTGAGGAGAATAGGTATTAAATATTTGAATGTTTTGTAGAAGTCACTGGTGAAGACATCTGGTCCTGAACTTTTACTGTTTGGTGGGTTTTTGATTATTGTTTCAATTTCCATACTGCTTACTGGTCTATTTAGATTTTCCAGTTCTTCTTGATTCAGTTTAGGAAGGTTGTATTTTTCTAAGTACTGGTCTATTTCTTCTAGGTATTAAATTTAGTCTTATATACTTTTTCATAGTATTCTTGCATGATCCTTTGTATTTCTGCGATGTCAGTCATAATTTATCCTCTTTCATCCCTGCTTTTGTTTATCTGTGTTCTTTCTTTTTTTTTCTTTAGTGAGTCTAGCCCGGGCTTTGTCAGTTTTATTAACCTTTTCAAAGAACCATCTCCTTGTTTTATTTATTTTTTGTATTTTTTTATTTCAATTTTATTTATTTATGCTCTAATTTATTATTTCTTTCTGCTGACTTTAGCCTCATTTTTTTTTCTTTTCTAGTTTTTTTTAAGTTGAAGCATTAGTTTTTTTAATTTTGGCTCATTCTTCTTTTTGGAGGTGGACTAGTAATGATATGAACTTGTAATGATAAGAACTTCCTCTTCTGTCTGGAACTTTCCTCTTTTGCCATGTCCCCAAAATTTTGATACATTGTATTATAATTATCATTTGTTGTATTATCATTATCATTATCCCTTGATTTATTTTATTTTTTCTCTGACCCAGTTATTCTTCAGTAGCATATTTAATCTCCATGTATTTGTGGTTCTTCCTGATTTCTTTTTGTAGTTGATCTCTAGTTTCAAAACGTTATGATCAGAGAATATGGTTGGTATAATTTCAACCCTCTTATATATGTTTAGGCTATTTATTTGTCCCAGAATGTGGTCGATTCTTGAGAATGTTTCATGTGTATTAGAGAAGAATGTATAAGCAGCCATTTTGGGATGGAAGGCCAATAATGGTCAATAATGGTCAAAAAAGGTCAATAATGTCCATTTGGTCTGATGTGTTTTTTGAGGATGTTATTTCCTTATTGATTTCCTGTTTGAATGATCTGTCCATATCTGACAGTGGCATATTTAGGTCCCCTACTAAGATAGTGTTTTGGTCTGTTTCTACCTTTAGTTCTTTTAGTAATTGCTTTAGATATTTTGGGGCTCCTTGACTGGGAGCATAGACATTAATACATGTTATGTCTTAGTGCATGATTCCCTTTATCATTATGAAGTGTCACTCAATATCTTTCTTTACCTTTTTATTTTGAAGTCTATTTCATTTGATATTAGTATCACTGCTTCCACTTTTCTCTGAATGCCATTTGCTTGAAATATCACTTTCCACCTTTAGTACCTTTCATCTCTATATTTATCTCTGGAGCTGAGATGTGTCTCCTGGAGGCAGCATATGGTTGGGTTTTGTTTTTTGATCCATTCTGCAACTCTGTGCCTTTTTGTTACTGACTTCTGTATCCAGCTGTCTGGATAATATTTGTATTTGCTATCTTTTGGACACATACTATAAAGATTATTCAAATTATAATTTATCAGTAACTTACCAATCTTGTTCTCTTTCAAGAAATCTCTGTAAAGCAAACCATCTGGTTGCTCAAGTCAAAAACCAATGAGTTTTATTTGACACTTTCTTTCTCTTCTCATGGTCTTTTCAAATCAATCACTAAACCCAATATTATTTTCTTAGTACCTTTCATCTCTTCTGCCAACACAAGCCTAGATTCATGCTAGAGCCTCAGATACTCTCCCTGCTAACATTGTCTTCCTCATGAGTGTTTTCCATAATGCTGTCAGCGAGCTTTGTCAAATAAAAATCTGATCGAGTAACTTCTTAGCTTGAAAACCCTGCATATTTCCCTGTTTTCATTAAGTACAATTTATAAAATGCCTACAAAACAGTATAATTTTACTCTTCTTACATTGTTTATTTCATTTCATATTTAAGAGCTATCTATGTTTTTTTTTTTTCCTCTCTCTCTCTTTCACTCCTCCTACCACTTACCTCCTTTTTATTTTAGAATTTTCTGGCCAGATCATTCTTCCCCTGTATCATATTTAATGTTCTCATTCCCTGGTCATCATTTTCTTCTTCACTAAAAAATTATTTTTATGAAAGTATTTACTAAATACGGTTAACTTCCTATGTTGTACATACCCATGTCTCATTGCTTTCTAATCTGTACATTCAAAACATGTAAATTTTATAATGTTCTCTTTTCCTTCATTTAATTAAGTTCAATAAGGAAAAGCAAAGCAATTCTCCTGTTTAGACCTCTAACTCAAGCAACTTAAATAGAACCTTATGCAGAAGGTGCTCAATACATATTTTAAAAGAAAAATTAAATATATATTCAAGTATAAATCAAGTTTTAGTAAAGTCTGTTGTTATTTTAGCTATTTCCCTATCTCACATATTATTTAATAATGAGTACTAAATAGTTTTGGGAGAAATTCATAAATCCTTAAAATTTATTCATTAAGGAAAAATAAAAATAAATTATACTGTGTGATATCCATTACAAGGAGATTATAAAAAAGTCAAACTTATAAAAGCACAGAGTAGAACAGTGGTTGCAAGGTGGGAGATGGAGGGATGGTTCTGGGATGGGGGGATTTTGGGCAAAGGGTACAAACTTTCAGTTATAAGATTAATATGTTCTGGGGATCTAATAAATAGCATAATGACTATAGTTAATAAAGCTGTATTGTGTACTTCATATTTGCTAAGAAAGTAGATCTTAAGTGGTCTTAGCGCACACATACACACTCACAGAGAAAGGTAACTGTATGAGGTGATAGACATGTTAATTAACTTGACTGTGGTCAAAATTTCACAATATATATGTATAATAAACCATCATGTTGTACACTTTAAATATAGACAATTTTTTTATTACATCTCAATAAACCTAAAAAAGAAACTATAATAGATTGACATCTATTTCAACTTACCCCAGAGGTTCTCTCCTATATTGCTCTAGTTTATGTTCCAGAGTTTTCCTCAAAGAATATAACACTCAAATGTCTTTAGAGTAATTTGCTTTTAGGAAGAAATTATGAGACAAATATAGTTCAGTGCTTGACAAATATTATTTTTAATCATCTGTTTCATACAATGATTCACTGATCTTTTCCCCTAGGGAAAAGAGATACCATTAGAGGATTAGTTGTATCTTATATACCAGTTGACTCTCTGCCGCTTTGAATAGTGACTGCCTAGTAGATTGTAAGTACTCAATAATTATTTAATTGAATTAATTTTTTATTTTGTTTAAGACAGTCATAGAAATAATAGATATTGCACACAGCATGCAGGCATCCTTAAATAAAACAATCTAATTCACTGTTAGAAAAAGTTGTTAAAAACTTATTTAATGATGATCAAATTGATCGTCATTTCAGCCCCATTAGCTTGATAACGTAATGAGAATTGCAAAGACAATTTATTGAAAAACACCTAACCTGTAAGTCATACTAAACTAAATTAAATGCATTCTTAAAGCAATAAATTAGCATCTTTTTTTTTTTAAGGGCTAAAGTGTTTGAAATCAAGACAATTTCAAAGGGAAACTGACGTGAAGAATTACAGACTGAATTTTACAAATTTTATCGCTTAATCAAAGACATATATAAAATCATCAATATATTAACATTTAACTATGTAAGTTGCTTACTTTTAAATTTTTTTGAAATATTATTAATAGCAAACATCAGGAATATAAAACAGCAGTGGAGACCTTAATGGTTCTAAATATATATTTTTACTATCATTCAAGCATTTATAATATTTTTTTCTGTTTTTGTAATACTTCTAAATGGTTTTGATTACTATCTGTTACAATTTCACAAATGAGAAAGCATTATTTTGTACCTGTTCATTAAAGTTCAGAAATGAAATAAAAATTTCTCAGTCCTCTTTTCTGATTAGCTAAACTAAATTGACTAAACATAGCCTACTGCAAACACACACTACTGAGATTATACTGTTTGGTACCAGGTTTCAAGGAAATAAATAAACTATGATAAGGATCATTTAGTCAATGTTTTAAAAGTGTTTGTCATCTTTAGAATTTTAATATAGCTCATCTTTCTATGTATCATATCATGAGAATAATTATAAATGAGTCTTAATCTAAATCTGTTCCAAAGATATATTCTCCTAACCTCACTTATTTTTGTTCACAATTGGTCCTCTTGTTACAATTTCTAAATTTATAAAATCATAAATTCAACAAATATCTTTTTAATACTTCTAATGTGTGAGAAATATTTTTAAATGATGGAATAGAGTTTCTGCATTTCTACAGGTATACTTTTGATAGATTCTGCTAGTCATTGGTTTGGTGACTCAGTTACTCTCCAATTTGTGACTTACAGACTTATTGTCCCCTTTCATTTCTGAATTTTAACACTTTCTTGAGTTTAGCTTTAACATACGCCAGTGGCCCTCAACACTACCACATCCACAAACTGAGAAAAATTAAAACATGTAATAATTAACTGCTTCCACTAGATCCTGAATCTCCTTTATGCAAAGATTTATTTTCCATATGCTCAGTTCTGATCAATATTGAAGACAGAAAAAGTTTAAACCAACTTTTATTATTATTAATTTCCAACACTGAATTCTGTTTTAGAAAATTAATATGGAGAAATAACATGTTACATTTAAAATAATAAATTTGTTGTTGTAGAGAACAATATTTTATTTCTACCCTCAACTAGTTTAAAGTAGAAAAAGTACCTAACCAATGGCAGAACTCAATACCTACTTAGAGCTTATAATTTAAAGCATAGGAAAAGAAGAGACAGTAGACTAAATAAATAAAATATGTAATAAGCTAGTTAATAAGTATAATGAGAAAAATAAAGCAAGAGAAATAATTAAGTGCAATTTGAAGTAGTAGTTAGGGTAGATTGCCAAGAAAAAAATGCAGTTATATAAAAATCTAAATGCTATGACAAGAGTGAGCCATTCAATTTATAGAAGAAATAGTGGCCCAAGCAGAAGGGAAAATGCAGAGGCCATGAATGAGTCTGTGTAATCTAAATTGAATGAGTTTGTGTAATTTAGATGGTAAAATATAGCCAGAAGAGGTAACGAAAGGCATTGTCTGAATTTTTTTTTTTTTATGTTTAGAAATAGTAAAGGGCAAAACAGATTCACACATCTTAGAAGAAGGGAGTTGTAACTCAGATTTGTGAACAGAGACTGCTCTGAGATTGCGTGTTTTTATAGATAAGCATCTATTTATATCAGTGGAAAACTTAAACTCTCCTCATTTTAACCAGCTGTAAAAGTACAAACTTAATTGCCAATCTTCAGGTCTTTATTAGGTATATGTTTTGAAATATTTTCTTCTACTCTATGGCTTTTTTTTTTTTCTTAGTAAATTTTTGCAAAGCAGAAGTTTTAATTTTGATAAAGTTCAATTTATCATTTTTTGTTTGAAAATTGTGCTTTTCATCAATAAATGTGACTATAAATGTAGCTTATTTGTATAGATTCTCATTCTTATTCTAAATTGCTGATTTTAAAAGATCATGAATAGATATTGAATGTTGTCAAATACTTTTAAGTATCTATTAAATATTTTCATATAAATTTCATTTAGTGTTTCAGTGTAATGTATCTCAATCAATTTTTAAATATTGAACATTTTATAATCCCCAAATAAGCAAATAAGTCATAATTGTTATTGATGAGTTATCCTTTTAAATACCAGTAAATTTGAGTTGCTTTATGTTACTGAGTATGATCATGTCTCTGTAGATGAGGCATATCTACTGTATGTAGATGAGGCATAAACTACTTTAAGTTTTTGTTTTGTACTCGTTTTTTAATAATGTATTTTTATTGACATGAGTAATCCTAGCTTTATCGAATGTTGAAACTTATTTCCTCTTCTATTTTCAGAAAACTTTATGTAAAATTGATAGTATTTTTGTAGTAAACAGCTTTTAATACTTGGCTTTTAGTGATTCTTCCACCTCCTGTTGTCCATGGTCTTGTGTATTCCGTGTCCCGATTGTGGACCAGACCTAGTGACTTCTTTCTAATAATAGAATAAGGCAAAGGTGATAGGATATGACTTCTGAAAGTAGGTTATAACATACTGTGACAGTTTTGCTAGCTTTCTTTCATATCCTCTCTCTTGCTTGATCTGATGAACAAGACGTTATATTGTGAGATGATTTATGAAGTGTTTCAAAAGGCAAGGAATCTATGGAGTCCTTCAGACAGGTGCTCATGAGCAACTGAAGCTTCAATTCAGCAGTGCAGGGGAACTGAATTTGCCAACAGCAACATGCGTAAACAAGGAAGTGGAATATTCTCAGCTGAGCCATGTATGATTTACTGCAGAAATGTGAGAGACTCAAAAACAAAGGACCTGGCAAAGCCAGTTTCTCAGATAATCATAGATAGTATCTTCCATTAAATTTGTCTGTTTCACTTAATTTGTCAAATATGTTGGCATAAAATTGTACTTAATGTATCCTAATTATTGTTTTGATCTTTAAGTTTTATATTGATGTCCTTTTCTTATTTCTGATTTTGTTAGATTATGTCTACTCTTTTTATCTTGCAAGTTTATTGATCATTTTAAATAACCAACTTCGTTTCTTTTCTTGTTGTTTTCTGGTTTCAATGTCATTACCACCTGCTGTAGTCTGTATTATTTTCTTCCTCCTACTTTTTTATGTTTATTTTTACTTTCTTTCATTACTTTCTTAAGATTGGAGTCAGTCATTGTTTTGACTTTCTTCTCTCATGAGCATTTAATGCTATACTTTTTTCTATTAGAGCTGTTTTAGTTACATCATATAGATTTTGTTTTTTGTGTTTCTGTTTTTACTAAATTCAAAATATTTGAAATTTCTATTATGACTTTTAATAATGTTACTTGCAAGTTTAATTTCCTAAGGTCAAGGGATTTTAAGATATATTTTTATAATTGATTTCTAGGTTAATTTTATCATGATTAAAGAACATACTTTAAATGATTTTAATTCTTCAAATTTATTAAGATATGTTTTAACCCAGTGAAGGGACTATTTTGGAGAATAGTCTATGCACATTTTAAAAAACTATTTTCTGTTGCTGTTGGGGTAGATTATAAACAACGGTTAGGTAAAGTTGTTTGAAAATGTTACTCAGAACTTCTCTATACGTAATGATTTTCTCTCTTTTTTTTTTTTAACTGATTACTGAGGAAAGAGTATTAAAGTCTACAACTTTAAGTGTATTTATCTTTTCTTGTTCTATCTTATTTTGTTTCAGGCATAATAAATCTTTTTACTTGAGTTCATAAACCCTAAGAATTGTTGTCTTTTTAGTAAACTTACCCTTTTATAAATGCCCATTATTATTTCTTATGATTTTCCTAAAGTGTACTTTCTGTGGTTGGTATGGGCAGTCAGTTTGTCTTTGGATCCATGTAGGCAGTACCTATCTTTTCCCATTCTTTTGCATTTTATTTATTTATAGACAGCATATAGTTGGGTCTTGCTTGCCATTATTCATAGTCTACATATTTTACTTGTATTTATGCAATTAACATTTAATACACGTATACATATAGTTGCATTATCATCTACTTTATTTGTTTTCTGGTTATTTGTTCTTTTTTCTTTTTTACAACATAGTTCCATACTACTTCAAGCATAGTATAAGAATTTTATGATCACGTATTTCCAGTTTTACTCTCTCAACCACTGTCTATTTTTATTGTGCCAAAAATTCTTCGAATACTGTTATCATTTTAAAAATCAGTCCACTATATTTTAGAGCAGTTAAAAATAAGGAAAAGCTTTTATCTTTAAGTTTCTCTACCATTTCCAGCACTTTTTATTTCTTTGCAGATTCAGGTTTCTTTTCGTTATCATATACTGCTTGCCTGAAGACCTCCTTTTACATTTTTTAGAGTAATTTTGATTATTATGAATCCTTCAACTTTATGTATGTTTACAAACATTATTTTTCTTTTAAAAAAATTTTTTCATGATAAGGATAACTTTAATTGTACTAGTAGCATTTATAAAGAATTTAGCAATAACTCTGAGCCACAAATTAGGGATGCTTTTTCAACAGTGGAATCCTCTTATGGGCCATGTAAAGAAGACAGGAGTGCTTTCAGGAGGATTCTCATGATTAATTTTTTTTATACTAAATTTTATTTTTTACTACAATTTAGGTCCACAGAAAATAGTAAAGAAGGAACAGATATTTTCCATATATTTCCTATCCTTACACATGCATTGCCACCCCCATGATCAATATCCTCACGTGAGTTAAACATTTTTTTACCATTGATAAACCTATATCAGCTCATCTTGTCATCCAAAGACTATAGTTTACATTAATCCTTTAACTTGAAAGATATTTTGCTGTTTATAGAATTTTTGTTTTGTTTTATTTATTTATTTATGTTTCTTGTTAATCTTTTTTATCAATATCTTTTAAAACTTTTATTTTATTAATTTCAAGTATATAGTACCTTGGTTAGACATTTATATAGTTTATAAAACAATTCCCTAATTGTTCTTTCTTTCCTCTGGCTTTCCACCTATTCAGTATATCAATACTAATTTCATTCCCTCTGCTGTGTTCCCTATTCCCACGATCATCTATCAACTACTAATTTGTACTTCTTTAACCCTTCACCCCATTGTCCCAGCTCCCCAGCCCCTCCTCTCTGGCTATCACCAGACTGTCTTCTATATTTGTTAGTCTGTTGTGATTAGTTTCTTTTTTTTTCTTTAATTCCACGTATAAGTGAAATCATATAGTATTTATCTTTGTCTGACATATTTCACTCAGCATGGTAACCTCTAGATCCATTCATGTCATTGCAAATGGTAGGATTTCATTTTTTTAATGGCTGAGCAATATTCCATTGTATATATAAACTATAACTTCTTTATCTAATTAGCTGTTGATGGGCATTTAAGTTGCTTCCATATCATAGCTAGTGTAAATTGTGCTGCTATGAACACAGGGGTGCATAAATTTTTATGAATTATTATTTTGGTGTTCTTCAGATAAATACCTAGAAGTGCAATTGCTGGGTCAAAAGGTATATCTATTTTTAAATTTTTGAGAAATCTGTTCATCTCTTTAGGATTGTCCTCCTTGTCTTTTGGTTTGCAGTTTCTCATGAGAAGTTAACTATAATTCTAATCTATTTCTCTGCATATAATGTGACTTTTATCTCTGGTTTCTTTTAAAATGTTCTCTTTATCATTGTTTTTTAGATGTTTGGATATTTTACATTTAGCTGGTTTTCTTTGTTAGTGTTTGTTTTTTCTCTTTTTTTGTAGAGATAAATTTTTATACTTGTAGTTCCCCGAGCTTCTCGGATATGTGGTTTGATATTTCCCATTACTTTTAAAAAATTCTTAGCCATTATTCCTTCTATCTATCTATCTATCTATCTATTTATTTATTTATTTACAGTCTGACACTCTCTATTCTCATCCTGGGATTCTAATTACACATGTTAATTTTTCCATTATCCCATGGCTCTTTTAAAGTTTAGAAATAACTAAAGTAAAACCAAACAATCACTAAAGTAGTAATGAAGAAAAGTTTACTGTGTGCACACCAAAGACAGTTCACAAACCACGAACACTCACAGCAACACATGGAATGAGACTCTAGGATATATTGTTATGAGGCAGCTTACAGAGTGAGAAGTGATTTTATTCTTCACAGTGGTAGGTCATAATATTAGATCATTCTTAAATGATAGGGAATTGGTTAGTGGTTACCTCATATCAATTTTGGAGAACAGTTTGTTATGCTTATGATTTACAGAGGCATAAACAAAAACTACACAGGTCTAGTTAGTCTTGCATAATAAGCTAGATTAAGCTTTGCTTCTATTACTAAACTGATTTTGTCTGCTCAGGCAATTTTCAAGAATAGTCTTTCTGTTAATTTTAAGGACTCTTAGATCCTTGCTGTGTTTGTTAACTCTTTCATAACTTTGCAAGTTTTTTTGGTAACTTAATTTGACATATATTAAGTTCACATATTCTTTCCTCAAATGTGTTAAATTTATTGATAGATTCATAAAATAAATTCTTCATCTTTCTGTTGTTTTAATTTATAACATTTTCATTTGACTCTTTCTTATAGATTCCATATCTACTGAAATCTTCAACTGATCATACATGTTATCCACTTTTAGTAATCAAGTCCTTAATCATTGTTACTTTATATTTCTTATGTAATAGTTGCAACTTTGGGTCATCTCCATTTCTAGGTGTTTTTTATTATTATTTTGTCACTTTGCAATGTGAATATATGTGCATGTGTGTGTCTGTGTGTGTTCATGCTTTCTGTCTTTAACTCTATTTTGTTTTATAACACTGTGTATAGGAAAGTAAAGACCAAGGTAAATAACATTTACATTGGGAAATGAGCCTGCCTCTTCTTTGCTAGAACTTTGGTGTATTTAGTGAGGGAGTTTAGAGGTGCCTTGGATTTGGGTATTGTGCATATGGTTCTTTTCTCTGCACCTACCATTGGCTTCAGATTTCTCCAACTTACCTTTTGCTTAGCGTGGGGCTTAGTTGCTGAAGAAATTTTCTCAGTGTCCACTCTTAGCTTTAGACTTTTTCTATGTATCTGCATCTCACAAAAAGTCTCCCTTTATTGTCTTGCTTCTCCTTAGTAGTAGAACATTCTATTTGTTGCTCCATGCTATGGGCTAAATGCATGCCTCCAAAATTCATATGTTGAAGCCCTAACACCTGAGAATGTGACTACGTTGGGAGAGATAGCCTTTAAAGTGATGATTAGATTAAAATGTGGCACTTAGTGTGGGTTCAATCTGATATGACCAGTGATCTTATAAAAAGTGACAAATTTTATAATAAAAAGATATCATATAGAGAAATTATGATGTGAGTACAGCAAGTAGACAGCTATCTGCAAGCTAAAAAGAGAGCTACTAACACCTTAATCTTGAACTTAGGCTTCTGTCCTCTACAACTTGATAAAAATTTCTGTTGTTTATGCCACCCAGTTTTTAGTATTTTGTTATGGCAGTCCTAGCAAACTCATAGAATCAAATTTCTCTAGCTTGTGTAGGGGAAATGAGGTTGCCTTGTCTCCTGTACAGATATAAACAATGCCAGTATTCCTAAACCTTTGGTGTTAGGATTCTCAGTGTTCTTGCTCCTCTCCTAGAATTAGCTGTCTAATTGCCTGGGCCCAGTAAATTCTGCTGCAGTCTCCCAAAAATAGTATTTTTGTTTGTTTTGCTTGTTTTCCATGTTCTTTCCTCTGAGTTGCAGTGGATCTTCAGCTGTGTTAAGAAGGTCTCAGTGTTTGCTGCTCTTTTATCAAGAAATTAAGTCTTTTTTCCCCCTCTTATGAAATATCTTTTTTAAGAGTTAAAGGGCCTATCATGTAAAGGAGCACAAATAAAACACTAGATGTAATCTAGTGTGATAGGTTGTCTTTTAGAAAAATGTAAAGCAGAGTAGAAAAACAGAGCCAAGTGAAAGATATTTTGCCTGGGAGGATTGAAAAAATTTTCATCAGAGTAGTAACATAAAAACTGAGGTTTACATCAACTATATAATTTCTCTGAGCAAGTTACCATACTATTTAATAAAATGATGTGTTTAACATATAAATAAGTCACACAATAGATGGCCCTTCTCAAGATAAGCAAAATGAATATTTATATCTGCCTTATATAAAATAATATAAGAGCTGGTTCTATTAAGTGCCTGAAATAAAATTTAAAGGAGAAATTGAAAGAGGCAAACATTTGTTTTCATTAAATGAAACTCAAGTGAAATATTGCATACATGCTAAGGAAAACTGGTTAATGTACAATAAATCTGCATTTTAAGAATTCTTATATAAATTACCTTTCACCTAGGGTAATCATTGTGAATTAACCCTTTTCTTCTCTCAGTTTTATGTAAGATAGAATCTGTCTCAGAAATATTTTTTCAAATAAGTTAATACAAATAAGTTGCGGATTCAAAAAATAATTAACTTCTACCCAAAAAACTGTAATCTCTACATACGGCATTATTTTAAAGTTGAACAAAAAAGAATAGGCTAAAACTAAGCATTCTCTCTTTCTATAGATATATTAAGTATGTCTTCTGAAAGTTTCTTGAAGTCACTGTAGCCAGTAGCCAAGAGCAGCAACTGAGGAAACAAAACAAAACAAAAACAAAACAAAACATCTATAATGACAATAAGAAGAAACAACAGCGTAGACCAAATTCTCAGAGGACAGGAAAAGATCTACATCATTTAAAAAGTATTTGTGGAACCAACTGTGGCCTTTTTATTATTATTTATTTATTTATTAAGTTTAAAGGGGTTGGGGATGATGAAAGTTTGAATCAAATCAAGAAAATTTGAGTCATGCTGAATCTCTCTTTTACTAACTTTGTAAACTAGTTTAAGACACTTCCAAGTCTCCAATTCCTCCAAAAGAAATAAGAAGAGTAACAATCCCTCACAGTTTGCTACTGGCATTGTGGTTATTTATGTGACAGTTGTAAGTACAATTTGAAGCATTATACAGAAAAATGCTGGTTTCTATTCTTATAATCCTTGAGGCTTTTAAGTTTAGGTAGGGTAACAAACTTTTCTTTATTTCCAACAATTAACCACAACTAATGCCAAAGAAGAAGAGGTCTTAAATCTGTGTTGAGTAATTGATTGAAAGTAAGCAAAGTAAGCAAAATTTTAAATTTTTTTTAAAAAAATTTTCTAACCCTTTCTTATAAATGCATGAGCTTATATATTTCAACTCTTATGTTATTAAGAGAATTATTTTATATGTATATTGTGGATTTAAACTCAATACTAGAAAATTCCAGATACGTTTTAAGATCATAATGCTTTTTTATCTCACCCAGTTCCCTTGAGAAATACTGGCATATATCCTGACATGGGTAAAAATGAAATAGAAAAGTAAGAAACATTACTGTTAAATTAACATACTTAATGATATGGGGCAGCATGTAGTATAAATTGATCTAACTGTAGGCCAAGAAAAGAAAAGAGTGCACAGAGAATTGAATGAACATAATAGGATAGGTCAACAGTAAGTGGAAGGTTGCTAAAGAAGAAATTCCTGTTGTTAGTACATGAAACATGACAAGAACTCTAGAATTAGCCCAAAAAGGCACATATTAATGTTTATTGAGAGGATCTGTCACTGATATTCATACTTTAGCATATGTTATAAGCCAAAGCACTTTAGAAATTTAAGGTAAAATTGAAGCTAACCAGGCTTACTATTTAATGAAGTCCCGTTAAATAAATAAATAAATAACTATATGTTTTGAAAGAAAGTCATCTAAACCAATTTGTTCTAAATTAATTAGTTTATTTGTCAATATTCTGATGTCTAAATGGATAACAGTTTTAAAACAAAGAATAATATGTGAATAATAGTATCTGAATAAAGCATAATTTAAGCCAATATTAGTTTCACAATGTCTATATATTTTCATTAGTATATATAGGATCTTTTGATGGGGCTTTCGCATCCTATGTTTTACTATATAAGTAACATTTGGATCTGTCACAAAAACAAACTTAGAACATTAAGGTTTTGCAAAAGGCATTTTAACAAATTCTGAAATTTGCACATTAAAGACATATCACAATTTTTGTGTTATAAACCATAATATTTTCATGAGGGTTCTGATTCTATTCTTAAAATTTAAATCTAAGAATTTTAAAATTAATATCAATAAACATATATTGCCATCGTGTGTCCTTATTTAGGGTACAGTATGGGCATTGAATAAATTGCACTGTGGCAAATACTTGAATCATGTCTTAACATGCAGAACAGGCAGAGAACATTCTCTCCTAACACTCATATGTTTGCTTCAAGAGAAAAAAAAAATCATCCCTGAGTATAATTTTCAATAATATATTTGATTAGCATCTCTTAACCATATGCCAAAATAACAATTTAGATCCCCAAATCTGATAAATTTCAATAATAAATAAAATTTTATGTTATATGTTAATTGTTCTTGAAAGTAAAGTTACAATGTTTATGCGTATTTTTTTCTTTCTTGTCACCAGAAATATAATTTATTATGTAGTGATAAGAGAATAAACACTCAACAGCCAAATGACCTCTAAATGCTACAAAACTTTTTGTATGTTAATAATAGCTAAAATTAGAAACTACCAAATACACATTGAAAGTTAGAGGGGTTATAGTCAATTAAATTTATATAGTAATGAATATCAAAATCTATAACTACACATAGCAGTATGAACAAATTTAATGAGTATAACTTGAATGAATGAAGTGAATATTGAAAGAGTACACACTATATATATATATATATATATATATATATATATATATAATTTTTTATTTACTGTATTTTCAAAACATAGACAGAGCTAATTTATTCTGTTAAATTTCAACATAGTGGTTACACTTGGTAGAGGAGAGGTAGATGAAAATGAGATGGGTTCAACAGATACTAGTAATGTTTTTTTTTGAACTGTCAGTTACATAGGTGTGTCTAGTATGAAAAAAATGTTTTAAGCCTATTGTTATGAGACAATTTTTATGGGTCCCTTGTATATCTGTATGTAGTGTGAACAGCAGCACCTATTGCCTTTAATTCCAGACTATGCTTTCAGAGATGTCTTGAAATGGTCTTGAAAGAGAGAGAACTAGTTCTCATCAGGACAAAGAGTAATATAATAAAGATAATGCTTCTTTTTAGGCAAATGTTTTTCAGCCCTTTATAAAAGATTGAATTTCTCTACGTTCAGAGTTCTCCTCTAACACAATCCACTGCATATGCACATGATACAAGACCCTTGTTGCATGACCTTGTAGAAATTGTGGCTAAGAAACAAAGAACCATCTATTAGCTATTGTTATTGCTGTGAACAATAAACTGTCCTTCATTTCTTCCTCAGCTGTCTCATGGCTTCTACCAGCATCCACAAAATGGTGGCATGTTAACTTGCTAGCTTGAGCTTAGAGTAAAATCTCAGATATTTCATATTTTCTTTCACTATAATAACCACTTAAAAGATGTCATAAATGTAACATATTTTTTAATGAGAAGCAAACTACAGTTCTTGCCATTTATTATATGTGTACATTTCCATATATATATTATACTGCAATAGGAACTTAAAAATTACTTGCAGCAATCTTAATTTCTTATAAATTACAAACCACAAAGAAAGCAAATCTAAAAACCAAAGAATAAGTATTCTTGTGGAAGACACACACACACACACACACACACACACACACACACACACACACACACTAAAACATCTCCTAGCATTTTTGAGCAATAGTCAATTTTTTTTTTTTTAATTCTAATGCATTAGCTACTCTTCTTTGGAAAAGAGTAATACTAAAGAGCATGGAATTATTAAATCTCTGTCTTTTTAATTATATAAAATTTTAATTGAATTTCCATTGAAAAGTTGCCCTAAAATATTTGTTATTCTATGTAACATATTATTTATTTATTTTAAGTTTTCTTTCAAATTAGTAACACTAAAATATTATTTTAAGATTTTTTTAATATAGCTTTATTTTATTCACTTTGTTGAAAGAGAAACAAAGATGAATGGGAAATTCATTGTTTGTCAAGTGAGCAATAGTATCATTTATGCTATTTAATCTATCGGTAGAAGACATGATGGTTGGAAAATGAATCTGATAATATCTTATTTCAACAAAGTTTAAGTGTTTTGAATAATTGAACTCATATCAAATTGAATTGTAAGTCTATTGTGAAAGAAAGTACAGATAGTAATAGCACTCAGCATAGGAAATAGGCAAACTGAAGCACAGATAGCTTAATTTATTTTTCTAAAATTATTTAACAGTTTTGTAGAAGAGAAACCTAAACTTTGATCTCACTAAAATGCCCTGTTTTTATAGTCATAAATTTATCCTAAAAAGGTAAAGATAATAGGCTTTCCGTTTAAGAAATACATTTATGGTATTACATAGGAAACACTTGTAGGTGTGATAATTCTTTGTCATTTTAATATGTAAATATTAGGTAATTTTCATCTTTTAAACAAAAAAAGAGTGATTATTTTTTTAAATTAAAATTGCATTGACAATTAATTATTAAAACTGAAAGTCAGGAGTTAGAAACTGATAGCTAAATATGGTAGAAAGATAATATGCACTCAGGGCTTCAATTCCCATAGTGTGGAGCTTTCTCTAAAGCAGTGTCAATGACTCTCCTCACTCTAATGATGTTTAGAGCAACAAGAAACAAAGGAACAAATATGGCCTAATAAAAAATAAGTTATCTGTGGATGGTGAAAACATATTATTGTATGAAATATTTTGCACAGGACCCAATGGCATTCCTCTCAGCTACACAACTAGGCTGGCTTTCATTACTGGGACTGCTCTCCTGAGATTTTCGTGTTGCTTTTCAGCTTTGTTAGAATAGAAAAGAAAGAATGAGGATCTTGAGACTGATTGGTTAATCACTCTAGGGACAAAGACTTGTGAGTTGCTCAGTAGATTTTTCAAAATAAACAAAATACAGTTTTTGAACTATAAGCAAGAAAAAGAGGTTTATAATGTAAAGCGAAAGTTTTAGATGGTAATATTTTTATAATTTTTTGACCACTGTTCTCATCTCCCTTTTTCTCAAATCAGGTAATTTTAATGAATAAACATAATTCTCATTCTATTGCTATATTCAGAAATATGGTGATCAATTAACTTGTTAATATTTTTGACTTTAATAAGTTATGCTATGAATTAACTAAGATCATAGTAACATAATTGCGTGAAAATTGCCTTTTACTAAATCATATTAATAAAGAATTTCATTTTGTACACTTATATTGCATAAAATCACCAGAAATATCCAAAGGGAATCAAAAGTTTAATGAACTAACATATGAATAAGTATGGCCAATGTATATATAGGAGTATTTTATTGCCTGCATGTTGTATCTCTCACAATAATAGATTTCTGTGAAAGACAGTAGAAATATTTTTATTGAGTCATGACAAGTGAAGAATAATTTAATTTCATGGCCCATTTTTTCCCTAAGAATTGCTTAATCCTACAATTTTTCAAAATTATTTATTTTCTAGTATTATTGTTAATGAGTAAGATATTTTATAAGATTAGTTCATATTTATAATACTAAAACTTATTCAAATTATTAGCAAGAATTTGTTATCATATGTATTAATGTCATCATGATCAAACATGGCTAACTTGACAATGATCATAGTAACAAATGTACCCATATAAATGAAAAATCTTTGAATGATATGAGTAGATTTAAAAATTAAACAAAATTAAATATAAGGTCATGACTGGTTTTTATTTTTTATTAAATTTAGATACTTGATACTTTTTATCCTTGACCCCAAAAGATGGCTAGCAATATCCCACTTTGTGTTCTTCTGACTCCCAAACCTCCTAACTTCTCATGTTTCACACAATGTTCCTGTCCTTGACAACTTGTTTTTCCTCTGACTATTTATTCTCTAGGTTTTGACACTTAGTCTTCACTTTTTATGAACAAAGAGCTAGGATCTCTTTTGAAGAACTGTGAAAGAGAATTTTGTTTTTTATTTTGCACACTTCTTTTTGAGTTTGTAATGAGAAGCAAGTAATACCTTTATGAATAAAATTTAGCAATAAAGAAAATAAGATAAAATCATTTTAAGATGTTCATAATTTCACATTATTCAGACTATAAAGTATAATATTATGTTTGTCCTAGTTAATTCAAGCTTCAAATATAGGTAATAAGTTATACTTAAAACAAAGAGAAAGTTAACTGACATTGTTTCAGAAAGGTCATACTTCAGAGGCAATACTAGAAACCACTCAACCAGCCTTATTTCTGTCAATATATGAGGTTTTATCTACTGGTATAATTAATGTCAGATGTGAGGTTTTTTTCCAGTGAAATTATAGCTTGTTAATCAGCATTATGTCTTGCTACTGGTTTAGAGAGTAATGTTGTGACCTTATGTTAACCACAGACTCTAGAACCCAAACCATGGAACCTTGTCTATCTGCACTGATAGAATTTTCCATCAGAGGTAAGAGGGAGTAAAAGAAGATAGAAAATTTAGTGAACAGGTTCATGAACTGTTAGTTCCGATTTCCAATGAACATTTTTCTAATACATATTTGTATATATGTCAGAATTGGGACTAAGATTTGCTTTAATTATGACATTTAAGTGAAGTAATGAGCTAGCCAATCATAAATTCAAATTTAGTCTAGATCAAAGGAGAACTTTCAAAGGGTTTTAAGCAAAGATGAATATATGTATGTATGTATTTACACAATTTATATTTTAGAATAAGGGCTACAATGAGGAGCTTGAACTATGATGAGTTGGAAGAACAGGCAGGAAGGCAAATTTATCGAAGGAAATAAACAAGTTTTGTCTCTATTACTTCTTTTTTTTAAATTAAAATTCCCCTATCAGTAATCCCAAAATAATATAGTTCAAAGGTATCCTTTTTATTACTTGTGAAAATATTAGTAGAAAAGACTTTAAGTCCTTCACTGATGATTCTGGGTTTCACATCAATCTGGTTGTAGAGAGACATAACTACATGCAATGTTCAACAAAACATAATTTAGACAATAATAGGAAGCAAAAAATAAATGATGTAAGATAGATGTAGTGAATGCTCAAATGGAGGGTTAGAGTTCATTCTGTTTAGTGGAGGAGGATACAATAAGTTGAAACTTGGCAGAGGGGACTATTTGAATAAGTAGCAATTGAGCTATTAGAATGTTATAGTCAGTAATTGATTTACTGAAATGACTAAGATTTTTTAAAAGAACTCTTTAGCTTAATATTTCACATGAGGGAGTGGCAAACACCAATGTTTCATGTTTATTTGACTTCACAATAGATATGGATCAAACCAGAAGGTGCCCAAACCAACTGTGTTTTCATGAAATGACCCTATCAATGAGGTTTAACAAACAGTGTTATTGTAGTCAGCAATGTGTAAGTAGACAATGCAAGTCTAGATTTTTCATTTGTTTGTTTGTTTTGGATCATTTTCACACAGAACAGACAAGAAGAATAAGCTTGCTTCACTGCCAAGCTTTTCAGGAACACAGGCCTTGCTCTGAGCAGTGTCTCCTGGGGCCTGAGCACGAGCTGGCATAAGTTCTTCCATGGCAGAAATATTAAGAATGTCCTCTTAATTAGTAAAATTTCTCCAACCAGGGGAGGGAAGGGGGATTGGGATTCAAAAAAGGTGCCATTTTTATCTAGTAACACTAATAATATGTCTGAATAGGGTCACACAAATAGGCATTTGAGTTTCCAATAGTCACTGCTTGCTACCTATACCTGCACTATAAAGCATATTTAAAATTTTATTTTAATCTATTTCTAATATTCTGGTGTTCAATTAGTTTGAAAGGGTTGGCAGCGTATGTGTTATATTATGACTTCATTCTGGTGAGTATTTAGGGTATTTTTATTTCATTTTCTCTAAAAGCAGTCAAAGCTCAAAGAAGGATAACTGCTAAATGCAATATTTTTTTCCTCTAATGGTAGTTTATAAATTCTCTGAGTAACTTCATGAAACTCTTCAGTGTGAATAACAGTAGAATCACTGAAACTTATCTGTATTATGAAGCACATTTAATTTAAAACCATTTTTCTCCAAATGAATGTTATGACCAAATAGCAAGCATCTTGGCGACAATTCTATAATGGAAATCCTAACATAAAGTTAACTAAAACAACTCTAGAAGTCAAGGCTCTGATAAAAATAAATTGGATTTATGCTCGTGTTGTGTATTTCTTGCAAAAAGGAACAACAAGGGGAAACTTAGCAATGTTTACAATTCTGGTAAGTTTAATAAATTTGCAAGTTTGAATTTTCAGTTGTGAGTTATACGAAAATCTGCAATTAAAACAGCATACACAGCTAATTCGTTATTGCTGTTATTAATTAACCAATCCCCATATGTTTATATTTTCTTGAACCTAGAAAAATGTCATTTAATGTGTAATTTCATGGAAAATCCATGCAATGACTAAAATGCTGTGGGTATATAAATTTATAATTGTGTATTTTATTTCAGACTTAAACCATTTATATAAAGCAGAAGCCAGTGGGTAGCCACAGTTGGTGAAAGGCGAAAGCATTTGCCACAGCAGAGAGCTCGTTTGTGAAATACTTGTGCTGACTTAAAATGGAGAGGATCCTATCAAAAGCAAAGCAGACACTGGGAATACCTAATATGTTCTTGGTTTAAGATTATACTGATTTTTTGACATAAACATCTCTCCTCTTTTTTACTCTTTTCCCTTGGATGTTATTTCTATGAAATTTGAAGCTCTTAAAGTAGAGAATCGAAGTCTGGAGAGTAGCAGGGGAAGTACAAATGTGTAAAAATATTGAGTGCCAAGTTTATCGCTAATAATTTATTCTCTTAACACCCTTGCAAAGTACACTTCCACTGTTATTTTATTCTAAAGGTTAAAAACAATCTATAACTATTGACTTTTTAAATTCTCAAGCAAGGAACATCTCAACCAAAATAAAATCCCATGAAAATTTTGTTTTAGACTTAACAACTCATTCTTCCATGCCCTCGTTGTTCATACTCCCCATCCATTACTCCTCAAAGGACAACTTAAAGAATATGGTTAAAATGACACCAAAAGAAAATCAATTGCTCTCAAATTTATTTAATTTATATATTTTTGGGTAACATATGCCTATGTCCAACAGAAAAATACATGTCTACATATATTTAAAAAAAATAAAAACCTAAAATAACAGGTAGCTTTATACCATTTTCCACTGTAATTACTATTTCTGCAAGTGGATCTATTTTTAAACTTAGTTTTTGTTTTGTTTTCCTTTTGGTGTCTAACTTCATATTTTTAAATAGCGTACCCTATGTCATTTTGTATTTATTTTTAAGTTTTAGATTTCTATATATAGATTTATCTCAAATGGAAGATTAAAATTTAGCTATTTTATATTACGATGCTAAAATAAGTATAACCCTATCAAACTAAAATAGTTCAGATCTTGAGTTTATTTATATTACTTCTAGCTGAAACAAAGGTCTGACAAATTAAATCTCAGAATGCTGACTAAAGAGAATATTGTAAAACAGTAACAAGTAAAGGGTAGTGATTGGAAATAGAAATTAATTTTAATAGAATCCACACTAATTACACAAATCATGAAAATCTTATCTCCCTGTCCATGATTTCTGAAATTTCCTGTGTTACATTCTCAGTGCCACTTAATTACATAGGTCCGTAGCCTTTTATCTCTATTCATCTTACACTACACCACTCCCACTGAAAAACTAAGTCATGGTTTTGTTTCCAAAATTAAAAAAAATAAAAAAATTATTCTCACTGGATATTGTTGAATTAAAGGCCCCTTTCGACCTAATTTTTGAGAATTTCTCAGATCATGGTCAGAGCATTCGCCTTACAATAGTCTCCCTCCTCCTATTACAACAGTTCCTTTTCCCCTCTCTTATAATAATGTATTTGAATAAGATCTTTTCTTACCTAAGTCTCAATTTGTTTTTTTTATATGAGTCTAAGTTTGAAAAATATCAATGAAGCTTTCTGGGGTTATAAAGAGGGAAAATATCCTTCAGCCCATAATTTTAATTCACGTTATTAATTCTTTTTTTCTTTTATTCCCCTTTCTAACCCTCCTCAGTTTGTACCTCGGAATTTCCTGGGAATTCTTAGCAAACCAGCCAATTGATTTCCAAGTCCACAGAGATTTTATTTTTCCAAATAAATGCACATTTGGAAATATAAGAAATTATGCTATACAAGTATTTGATTTACTAACAATTAAGACAATACTCATTCCCCAATTTAGCATGAAATTCTGGGTAAATCCTACACAACTGAATATTCCTAGCTGAATAATTCTGTCCTGGATAGTATTTTTTATTAACACAAGTGTTTAGAAAAATTAATAAAGAGGTATTTTACATATTAAAATAAATTAGCAAAATTTGATTTGGACTAATTTTTAATTTTAATTTCCCTTGGTAGTTTGTATATAATTTTTCTTAAATTACATAAATATAGTTTCTCTTGGATTGTGGAACTTACTCTAAAATTTTATTGTGCATTTCTAATTAAACATTAATGTATTTTTATATTTCTTTGATAGTTTTATTAATGATTTATACTTTTCTCTATAAGCAAAGAATTTCACAGTAATTTATCTTTTTTATTTCAAATACACATAGTAAGTTCATAGTAAGTCTTGCTAATAGTAAGACTATTGTTAAAACATTTCTGGAGTAAAAATAATTAAAATATATATTTGAATAGTTTTCATCTTATGCTACAGTTAAATAAAAGTTACATGTTAAAAAATAATGTACTGGATTATAACTCAGATTTAACTTACAAAAATAAGATTATATTGGTAATTGTCATTAATAGGAGGTGAAATTACACATAAATCATTACTATTTTGCACCACCTTTAGTTATATTGGACATGAAGAAGTTTCTTCAGATTTATTTCAAGTCATCTCTTGCCACATTTCTGAGACTCTTTTATATCTAATATCTTAAACCTGAAGCACTGCTTGTATATATGCAGATACCTCACTTCTGCCTCTTTTATATGTTCTATTTCTCATAGATTTATAAGTTAGATGAGGGCATACATAAACCAACAACTCATATTCTGGGACTAGGCATACACTTAGCATATGATAGGTTTATCTTAGACTTATTCATATTGTTGTCTCCTTTTTAAAACTATATTTTTAATGCATTTCTTTGTGTTTAATTTAATTTTTTTTAATATAAATTCTACAAAATACCAGTTTTTTTCACATGGTTTATTTTACCCCCTTATCCATTTAGTAAGGTTATATTATAATAATTATATTTTTAATTCCAGAATTTCAATTTTTATTGTTTTTTAAATGTGCTTATACATTTTTTATATCATCTTGGTCTTGTATCATATATCCTATATTTATGATCACTATATTCATTCTTATGAAATATCTCTTATTATTACTATGCTATCTCTGTTTATTGAACTACATAATGTCCTATTTGTTTTATCTTGCTAACTATTCCTCAAAGTGATTTATTTATGTATGTGATTTTTAATAATTATTATTTTGAATGTACCTTCAGTAGGCATTATCCATGAGAGATCATTTGCCCTGGAATCCAAATGTGTTGTTATAGTGTTATTTTAAGTTTGTCCCTCTCTGAGACTCATGGTTTTACTCATGCCAAATTACTTTTAATGTTAATATCTCTATTATTTCTAACTACATCACTGTAGGGAAACCTCATGCTTGTTTGACATGAAATGATTATGATATATTGTAGGTTATTGTTGTACTACAGTCAAGACAAATTGCCTATCTTTATTGATTCCTTGAATAGGAGATAAAGTTTTTCTGATTTCTATCAACATATCTCTAAATTTATTTAATAGTTACTAATGATTTATACTCTTTCACCTATAAGCAAACAAGTTATCTTTTTTGATTGCTATATTCCTTAAATTTCAATAATAAAGATTTTCATGACTCCTGGCTTCATTTATCTAACCTTAGTCTAGCTCCCTACAAGAAAGAAACTGTTATAATATTGTTTTTTCTGTCACAGGGCCTAAGCTCTAACTCCCAGACATTAGAAGTTATATCAAGTTTAGTTGTACCTATGAGCATTTTGACCCTATCTTTCATTCTGATGTTGATATCTTTCTTCACTTTGCCACCCATGGTTTATTCTTTCTTAGTTTAAAAATAACATTTTCCTATTATATTTATCTTCCTATGGAAAGAACGGAGAACAATTAAGAGAAAGAAAGAACAATGGATAGAAGAAAGAAAAAAAGTTTATTTTGCTACTTCCCTATATCATATTTATCAGAAGCTTGTGTTATTCATAATGACTTCATCTTTACCTCCTATGCAATAGCCACCCTCTGAAGTCTACTCATTATAACCTTTCCATACATTTTTATTTTTAGAAATCATATTTCTTTTTACCAGACTTACTTTTAAGCTCATATGCTATAATTAGATTATTCAAGAGGTTGGCACAAAATTGGTTTTTAATGTAGTCAACATTCAATAATTGTTGCTTTTAAAGTCCAAAATAGAAATTATAGCTCACACAGCCTAGTTCAGTTAATCTCCTATATCTCTCTCTCTCTCTTTGTATTGCTTTTATCTCTGTTCCATTTCTTCTACTATAACTGCATTCATCTTCTTTCTCCTCAGTTCTGTACATATAAATTCAATTTTTATAATATAGCATGCTTTCTTTAAATCTGGGCTATTTATGTACACTACTCCCTTTTCCTAAAACACTTTCAATTACTTCTTTCATAGTTAATTCTTACATTTTTTCATATCTCATCTAAAATGCTGTTTCCTAACTTATTGGATTTTATCAATGTCATCATAATATATAAAAATTTTAAAAATAAATAAATAAAATGCCATTTTAAAAAAATAACCTTTCATATCGTCATTTGGATGAAATGTTCCTCTTATGTGTGCCTTCATTAGAACCCCATATTTGTATAACTTACAAAGTTCCAAGTAGGAGTAAGGCTTTTCTAAATACTAAAGAAAATAACAGTAACTTTATGCCCCATAATCATTGAAAACCCAGTGCTTACCCCAGGATTTCTTGCTAATAATTACTTCTGTTCTTGCTCTACTATTCTCTTTTTATCAATAAATCTCCTTGCTGTTCCAACTCTTCTTCCACTCTCCAATATAAGAACTCAGTACTTCCGCCTCTTCATTCATTAAGGAACCAGAAACAAAGATTGTCCTACATGACAATATATAGTCAATAATGATACACAATTAAAACAACAAAAATAACAACAGCAACAACAAAAGCCTAAAAGTTGAATACCAGAATCACTGTTTCTGTTAGGGGGTCTACTTGTTTCAAATGATTGTGTTCCCTTATTTGTCAAGTGAAATATCTCACAAAATTCCCCCCTCTTCAAATACTGAAGAAAAAAAAAAAACAATATATCTCAGCCTTTGTTTCAAATTATTCCATCTCAGCTAGCTTACACTCCACCTTCCAATGCAAAGTCATTCACCCAGTAAATTGATCTACAGATATATTCTTTCTGTAGCCATCTTCCAATGCATAAGTAAGCACTAATTTTGAAATGGTTTTTAAATCTGTTTTCTCTGAGTTACTGACCATTACTCATCTCTAAACTGTATGTTAACAGTATAGTCAAAACTGTCAGCTGTCCAACAAAATCTATTCTTCTCTTTCCTTTTCCTGAACATTTAGTTAGATTATTTATCCTAGTCTCCTTTATAATTAGATATGGTCATGTAAATACATTATCTTCACTGGCAAATTATCAAAACTAGTGTTTACACTTTTAGACCTGGCTTATTAACATCTCTGATTCGTAGTTTTTTATGTTCCTTCTTCTTTTCAGATGACTCGGAAAGAAAACTTGTTATTGGTCTCTGAATAACTCTGGGAAGGAGGTATGTTTCTCTAATGTGAGAGAAAAACAAATTTTAATTGAATGAACGATAACAAATTTAAGATTCAATGTTAGTAAAGCCTAGACAACCTAATTTGAAATAGATGATCCATATCTTCTTCAAGGTTTTATGTGAATAAACTAGTGCTTAGTATGATGCATTTCATATAATTAAAAATTAGTGGGATATATATGGGAATGCATTGTGTGCTTGCATGTAATTTCCATACCCCAATTTAGAAACTGAAGACATCATGCAGCCACTGTGGAAAATAGTATGAAGGTTCCTCCAAAATAAACATAGAACTACCATATAACCTAGAAATCCCACTCCTTGGTATCTATCTGAAGAGATCTAAAGCACTAATTCTAAAAAATATATGCACCATTATATTCATTGCAGCATTATGTACAACCTAAGTTGCTTCTATATCTATCAATAGCCAATTGGATAAAGAAGATGTGGTACATACATATAAAAGACTATTACTATTGGCCACAGAAAGAATAAAATCTTACCATTTGCAACAACATGGATGAACCTAGAGGTCATTATGTTAAGTAAAATAAGTCAGACACAGAAAGACAAATACCATATGATTTCATTTATAGGTGAAATCTAAAAAACAAAATAAATGAACAAACAAAGCAGAAAGTAAGTCATAGAAACAGAGAACATACTGATGGTTGCCGGATGGGAGAGGTTGGGGAGCTGAGTGAGAAGGAAGAAGGGGTTAAGAAGTACAAATTGGCAGTTAAGAAAGAGTCATGGAG